>JAKUBK010000154.1:0-77061 GCA_030566875.1 Waltiozyma chaumierensis | reverse complement strand
ATTAATAATTATTAATTTTATTAATTTTTATATATATTAAAAGTACTAATCAATATTAAAAGTAATATATCAATCAAACTATATACAAACTCACTTCTTAACAGTTGACTCACCAGTAAGTTGACCTTCAACAGGCTTAACAACATCTTGAACAACAGGAGCAACAACATCATCATGTTTGTCAGCATCATCTAAACTGATCTTATCCTTAACTTGGATAAGAACACCGCCGTCTTGTTCCTGCTTCGTTTCAGTTTGGATAAGTTCTTCTTGTTCCTTAATCAAGTTTAATCTTTGCTTATTAGTGACATCAGAGACAACATCGGCTTCGGCAACGTGGTAGACTTCTTCAGGCATGGACGATAACACCGCTTGTAAGGCGTCATAGATGGTTTCGTGGGATTCAAAATCACCATAAGTGTAAGCGTTGGATAATACTAACAAGGTAGCTGGGATCTTTTCTCTCAATCTTAATTCTAACCATAATCCTAAGTCATGCTTCAATTCAACTGGAGATACACCAGCATACTTGATACCTCTAGCAGCACAAGCAGCTTGTAGTTCAGTAGTAGTTAACGAATCAATACCTTCGTAAACGATAGCACGATCATCTAACTTGATGGTCAACAATTTGTTTCTAATTCTGAATCTCAACATTTGATTGGTGCCGATTGGTTGCAAATTGATGTATTTGGCAACGGCAACTAATTGAGAACGTTGTAAGTTATCCAAGACAGTGTCATCCTTGAAAAGCCTGGCAACTCTTAATAATTGATCTCTGGCTGGAGGTTCTAATCCTGTCTTTAAAGTGTTCAAGAATAGCTTAAAATCTTCCTTCTCCACATTAGAGATTAAAGCAGGTGGTTTGATTTGAATAGTTTCTCTTAATATATGGGAAACAGCCTTTCTAGTTTTACGCAACTTGTTTGTCTTCTTTTCCTTATCAGCCTTGGATTCATAAGTAGATGGAAGTAAGTTTGGGAACAACTTCAAGGCAAGAGGCAGCAACAATTCGGCGAATGGAACAATAATAAACATAGAGAACGGAACAAGTCTAACAATATCTTGAGTGGTTCTTTGTAATTGTTTGTTTTCTCTTCTGGTCAATTCATAACCAGCCGCAGCCTTGAATGCTAACTTGAAAGAGATTTTAATCTCTAAACCTAACAACTTAGTGCCATCCCAGTAATGCTGCACCTCATGCTTAACTCTGTCCCATAATGGAGGTTTTGGCTCTGTCTTGGAAACAGTTGGTGCTTGGGATACAGCTGGTCTACTTAGTTTCTCGCTTGGTTTCATTTCTTGGAGAGTATGCTGTGTGTAGTGGATACCTCTGTAACAAGATATGATTTGATTGTTGCCTTTGATTTGACCTTGTATCACAAATCTACGAAGTGGAAGAAGTATCTGTAGTTGTGGTCTCATTGTTTTGTGTGTGGAGTATACTATCGAATAGCTAGCTGTGTTTGTCTAACTTGGATATTAGAATGTAAAAGAGTAAACTGTGAAATGGTCGAACAGCAGTGGTTGGTGGTTGTTATCACAGGACGAAATCAACAGAAATTAGGCTGTTCTCAATCAACAAGAGAAGAATCAGTCAGAGCGAAGCGATATGATAGACAAAGTACAATTGAATCGTCCTTATATTGTCGTAATCCTTGACTATTGATCACTAGGTGAAGTATTTTCTGCTTCAAAATAAAATTCAAATGTCTGTATGACCGGAAGCTAATTGGAAATGCGAAGCGCCACCGAAACGGGATATTAACTCGAAACTGTTCGGATTCAACGGCGCGGGTCTTTCTTCTAAAAGTCCTTTTGATGGTCTGAAATATTACATAATCAAGCGTTGCCCTAGCAAATACCAATATGCATGGACATGCAAGAATCTCCACTACGAACATTTGGACTAATTAGGATCAAATGAAATGAACTTTATATTTTAACTTTATCTACACACAAATATCAGTTGAATTAATTATCTTCACTTTGATCACCTTCTTCCTTGTTCTCGCCACCAGCGTTGACCAGTGAATAGAACAGACCTTCCGTATTCTTCAACAAGTTCTCAGGGGTGTCAAATTCCTTGACTTGACCCTTATCCAAAACGATGATTCTATCACTGTCCATGATTGTGTTTAATCTATGAGCAATGGTTAAAATGGTACGATCTTTGAATTCTGTTCTAATGGTTTCTTGTAAGACCTTATCGGTCTCAACATCAACTGCGGCAGTAGCTTCATCTAAAACCAAGATATTGGATGGGATTAGTAAAGCACGAGCCAAACACATCAATTGTCTCTGACCAACTGACAAGTTAGAACCACTTTCACTTAATTTAACATTTAAACCTCTGTGCTCGTCATCTTCCATAGTAGCAACGTGGTCCTTCAAGTGGGATAATTCCAAAGCCTTCCAGATCTGTTCATCAGTGAATTGTTTGGTTGGATCAATATTTTCACGAAGAGTACCTTCAAAAACTTGGGAGTCTTGAGGAATGATGGATAAAGAATGTCTTAAATCTTGCAAACCAACTTGATTTGTTGGAATACCGTCAATAATAATTTGACCTTCAGTAGCTTCGATGATTCTGTATAACGCAAGGGTCAAAGAAGACTTACCAGCACCAGTTCTACCAACGATACCAATCTTTTCTCTTGGGTTGATCTTCAAGTTAATGTCCTTCAAAACTAAATCTAAGCCTTCTCTGTACCTAGTGGAGTAATTCTTGAATTCAATAGAGCCCTCAGCTGGCCAGTTCTTTGGTGGCCTTGGTTCCAAGTATTCAGCAGCCTCTGATTCTAAAGCACTGTATTCCTCAACTCTTTCAACGGCAACAATGTTGGTTTCAACTTCAACACTCATTCTGATAATCCAGTTCAAGGATTGTGTAATTTGAAGAGCATAAGAAACAGACAAACCAACTAAACCGGAAGAAATACTACCAGTAAGCAAAGTCAAAACCGCAAACCCTGCACTGGCCAAAATGATCATAGAACCTAAGAATTCAAGACGAACAGCTAACCATCTGTTGGCATTAACACTAGGGAAATAAGCACTCATGTTGTTATCAACTCTGGTTTCAGAAATATGTTCGAATCTTTGAACTTGTTGGAAACCTCTAATGGTACTAGAACCGCCTAATGATTCCTGGAAATGAGCATAAATCGGAGATCTAGTAACGGAATCCAATCTTCTTAATTCTCTAGTGGCTGCCATATAGTATTGTTGGTAGTAGAGGTATAGGTAGAACATAGGAACAATGAAAAGAGCAAACTGCCAAGTCGAGAAGCAGATAACAGCAAGAGTGATACCAACCTTGGTGCAGTTAACCATAAAGTTACCAATGGTTCTAGCAATAACCTCATCAATCTTGTAGATATCGTTAGAGAATCTGTTCAAAATTCTACCAATTGGAGTTGTTTCAAAGAATTGCATTCGAGCTCTCAAAACACTGTTCACCATATTGGAGTGGAAGTACTTAGAGGCCTCTATGGAGACGTATTGCCATAATAAAATAGATTGAAGTAAGACAGCAGAGGAAGCAGCGACACCAAGAGCGAAATAGACACCCAAGTACAGAGCAACATTGAGGTTAGAACCCTTTTCGGAGTTGACCTCAGACCAATGCTTTAACCAAACGTTAGAAGAAACAGTTAACAATTGAGGAATACCAACACAAATAATGAAGAATGTAACATACTTGAGGTTACAGGCTTTGGCATATCTCCAGTAAATTTTCCATTTAACTTGACCTTGTTCACGATGTTCCCTGTTAGAATCCTTGCCGTCATCATCAGAGAATCTAATAGAATGTAAACTTTGGAAACTAGCTCTTCTGATACTCAAAGCGTCACTACTATCAGCAGATTCATTAGTACTGGACTCATCAGATGAGACCAACTTATCAACATCAATGTTTTCTTCCTTAACCTCTTCAGAATCCTCCTTGACGTGTCCGAATTCTTCAATAAGTTGATTCAATGGGGACTTTTCATCACCTCTAACAGCATCATAAGTGGCTTGTTCAGTGATAACACCATCCTTTAACAGAGTAATACTGTCAGAAATAGATAAAACAGAGATCTTGTTAGTGGACAAAATCTTGGTTTTGGTGGATAATAGACCCTTTGGACCAAGAACATGATCAACCAGATGCTTACCAACATGCTCATCAACGGCAGCCAATGGATCATCAAGCAAGTATACATCAGCTCTAGCATAGACAGCTCTAGCTAAAGATATTCTGGCCTTTTGACCACCCGACAAGGAAATACCCTTTTCCCCGACCAAAGTTTCATCACCGTCCTTTAGAATAGCGAAATCGATAGTCAAGGCACAGGCCTTGATAGTTTTCTCGTAGAAGAGAGGATCGAACTTGTGACCAAAGACAATGTTTTCTTTAACAGTACCGTTCATAATCCACGGAAGTTGAGCAACATAAGCGATATGACCAGCAATCGTGACAGAACCGTCGATTCTTCTCAAGTCACCAAGGATACTCTGTATTAAGGCTGACTTACCAGAACCAACTTTCCCGACGATACAGGCCAAATCACCCTTCTTTGCAGAGAAATTGACATTGGCTAATGCGATCTTGTAATCTGGTTTTCTCTGCCATAAGAAAGTCCCCTTCTTAACTTCAACAGCAACATCCCCTCTGTTGAGAGCCTTTTCTTTGAAGATAACCGCGTCTCTCTGTAATTCTTCAGATGTGAAGAAAGATTGTAATCTGCCAATAGCAACTTGAGCCTCAACCCATGAGGAAATAGCCATTGGAATAACGGCTAATGGGAAACCTAACAGGTTGAAAAGAGCTAAAGCTGGGAACACCAAGTCAGATGACAACGGTCTGTCTTCTGTGAAGACGAAAACAGCAAATGTGGAGCAAGAGACTAAGAATGGAGCAATGTTGAATTGGAACGAAGCGAAAGCATTATAGAGACAAAGCTTTCTCAGGTTCTTCAATTCTTTTTCATTTCTAACATAGGATAACTTTTCTTTATATGGGGTTTCCCAACCGTATAACTTCAAAGACTTGATGTTGTTCAAGATTTCGGAGATAACTCTGGTTCTTTCATCCTTCACCTTCATTTGTTCCTTTTGTAAGACCTTAAGTCTGGCCATAATCCAGGAGTTGACTGGAATTAAAAAAACCATCAAGACAACACCAACCCACATAGAGTTACCCAACAAGTCGTGCAATGAGTATAGACAGATAATCAATTGGAATGGACCAGAATAAAGAATGGACCCCCATTGAGAGAGATCCTGTAATCTTTGGGTATCAACAGACATCAAATTGACAATATCACCAGTAGCTCTTTGGCCCTTTTCTTCGTTAGACAACTTCATCGACTTCTTGTATATAACAGAGATCAAAGAAGATTTGATGTTCATACCAACATTGAATAATTGCCAGAAGTATTGATGTAAGAAACTGGTTTGAATAACTGAACAAGAAAACATAGCAAAGACAATCATGAACCCCTTGGAAATTGGTTCAGGTGTATCAGAGTTATAAGTATTGACAAACTTAATCAAGTACCTTAAGAATTGTGGTTGAATGAATTGAAGGATATCTTGACAAATCTTGAAAAGACCACCAAGAGCAATCTGGGAGCCAAATGTCGAGAATATAGCCCAGCCTAAAGATGGATTAGAGGTTTCTTTTTGCTTTTCCCAGTGGACATCGAATCTCTTAGAGATAACAGCGGACTTGAAAGACTTTGGAAGTGGAGGCAAATGTTCCTCAGACAAGTATGTTTCATGACCCAACTTCATTAATGGAGTCATCCAACTGAAAGTAAGCAAAGAGAACAAATCAGCATCTTTTAAAGGGTCTTCTTTCTCGATGGAGTGGTAAAATCTTGGCTTTGTTGGCCACCATGAAATTAACAAAGCAAACAATGAAATGAAGAAAGAGAAGTTAGTCAAAACGAAGTATTCATTCTCAACTTCGCCTCTCCAGAACAAGTTAAAGATCCTGATAGATCCAGCAATACTGGAGAATAACCAGTAACTTAGCAAAATACCATTAGAAACCCTGGAGTAGAAATAGTCATAATGATGCAAGATGTAAGCAACGACCAAAGCAACCGATTGGAAAATCGATTGGAAAACATCAATGTTGAATTCCTTGGACTGGGAGGCGGAATAATGCGCCATAAGGATGGATACAATCACTTGGGCCAAGACCACAATTAATCTTGAGGAGTAAACCCAACCTTTTTTGAAACGGATGGATTCATCTGTGATGGAGGAGCGAATCTTGAAGATCTGTTGAATACCAAAGATCAGAAGATAAAGGTTGATAGTAGAGAAAATTGCACCATTGATGAAACAACGAGTGAAGTCTGAGTACTTCGAAGAAATTGGGCCCCAGCCTTCAAGGTCAGAGCAGAAGTATAGACATTCCTGGATGGTATGGTTTGATAATGTTGAGTTACTGTATAACAGTACAGAAGACGAGCCTTCAACAGCTTGATGGAACTGGTTCACCAGCTCCTGGTTAACAAACTGCAGAGATCTCATAGTTTCTGTTTCTGTAAACAAATAGAAAAATGGATAAACTTAAAGCGTTTTAAAATCACTAGTCGGTTCCACCTAGTGATAAAAATCTTGGAAATTTTATTAATACACTTCCCTTTTTTCTATATCAAAATTCACAGCTCTTAAGTTTTGAGCGACAATTCCGACAAAATGAGATACCTCTTTTTCTACGTATTTGACTAGCGCATATAAGAAGGATCTGGACTGGAGGGCTAAAAACAAATATTTCCGAATCAAGGAATATAAATCCGAGGTGATAGCCGCTCGGGCGTATCTGCCTATCCGGAATGAGTACCCGTGATTAGTAATAGTGTTTTGTCTATTTCTGAATAGATTCTTGTGATCGATTGCAATATTAGGAGCAGGAATACTGATGATATTCTGAATTCAGAGAAGAAGATTAGAGAAATAAGAAGATCTTTGATTAATTAAAACTCTATAATATAAGTAGGTGTATCTCTAACTCATAGTTGTTGTAAACATATATATAAATTTTGTTTGAAGAGTTCGTTCGATGAACTACGCTTTGCAACGAATGGATTTCAATTATCTATTGAATGTTCACCTGCAACCTCAAACTCGTAAGAAACTTTCCATATTCTTCTATGCCGTTAAATATTGATCAATTGATTTCAAAATTATCAGCTGTTCATTTTTATTTATTTTAAAAACAATATAATATCATTTCAAATAATAATTAAAAGATCACCTCTTCTTCAATCAACCACGCGAATCCTATCATAATCAGTAATCCCCTGTCTTCAAGTCTTAAACTTCAACTGCCTTCGATTCAGTTTCCTTCTCATCAAAAAATCGTTTAGTAACAACTGGGCCATATCTTTATGTTGATATCTCATGAACAATTTGATTGCTTAGTGTTGGACAATTATGAAACCACTAACACCCCTGTAAGAACAAGACCATTAGAATCCTCATTAATCCATATTGATTCCACCCGAATTATTAGATGATACCGTGTTCTTATATGAACAAACCAATCCGTGTCGTATAAAGAAGGTCTCAATCTGACGAAACTGTTTACGCTCTGGTTTCACTGCCTAGGAATGGCGATACATCTGGATATTCAATCCTCATATCCTTCTAATTCTTTTCATCATTTCTCTGTAGTAGCCCTTCATCTGGTAGTGAGTTTGAAGTACATCCTTCAAACTTTCCACTCCAAAATCCAACCACTGCTTCAAACTGTACCTTCTAGCGATCCTCACAGACCACAAGATTTCCACAAATGAGTTAAGGTCAAACAGAGCTTCTGGGGCTTCTATCATTGGGAAATATATATCTGATATCTGTATATCCTTTACCGTTGCATCCTCTTTGATGGCTACCTTCCATAAGTATTGTGATACTTCACAGAACTGAAAGAGATGTTGGAACGTCTCCCTTGTTCTATGGCAAAGGCAGAATAGAGGATAATTGAGATTGGGTTTGTCGGGTGTGACCGTTCTTGGAAGTGAAAATGCATGAAGATCGTAATGTCCCAGATGGAACCTATGCATAGCGTCTAAGATTCCAGGGTAGAGTATCTGTGCCCGGTATAGTACCTTCCACATTGTTCTCGAGTACGGCATCCCCACAGACATCGATTCAATAGTATGTTCATCCTTTACCATCCATATATCGCTCTGTATTGGTTCATCCTCCCACCCCTTCTTCTTCTTCTTCTTCTTCTTCTTCTTCTTGAAGTAGTGCTTGAAAGATCCCAGAGAGAGTTCTCTGTCTTCGATATCCCTAATTTCAACAGACTCTCAGGCTTTAGCTCCTGTCTTGATGTATCTCTTCTCGATCTTGTTCATTGTGTTGCGAAAGAATTTCATATTGATATCTTTCATAGCAACTGCTTCATAGTCTAAAGGGGTAACCTTGAACCATGATTTCAGCTATTCTTTCTCTCTGGCAGAGAAAAATAAAAAAGAGATGTCTGTTATGGGCAGCAAACCTGTTGCTATACTGAATTGGGAATCTCTTATCATGTGAGTAATTGTTGTTCAATCTTCTGGTTACCTGGATCCTACCATCTGGCAATTCGACTTCTTCGGTGGTGAGGTAGTCAGCGTTGGATAATGGGTCAAACTTCTTAGCTTGAGATTTGCAGTCAATCTCTGCTTCCTATAACATATAACATATAATCAAAATACTGTAAGAAATAAGAGGACTGACACGTATAACGTTTGATGATGATTTCTGGAGTTATAATTGACTAATTGTATTAAAGTATCTAAACTATATGTTTGGAGAATGCATTGAGATTGTTGTACGAATTTTCTTTTATGTGCGCCCATACCCTTACCCGGACTCGTTCGGGGCACACATCTGTGATCACCTGGTTGAACACCCATCCACCAGCTGCCAGGTGAATCTAATCTTTACAAATACATCTACTTCCGATATAGTGTAACGGTTAGCACGGTTCGCTTTCACCGAGCAGACCGGGGTTCGACTCCCCGTATCGGAGTATTTTTTTTCGATTCCATTTCAACATGGTCAATACAGAATCCAGATCTAAGTTAATCCTGTAGGTACCATTTATATTTAGTTGATTACATTTACCTTAAAATATTGCTCGTAAATTTAGAATTATTTTTAAGTTAGTCTAACCTGTAGAAAGTGTATTTAGGTGTATAACTTAATATAAGGTTGAGGCTGGCAACAAACAGCTAGGTTGACGTTCATGTTATTGTGTCAAAATCTGCACTAAACTGCTGGGCAATTGGAATGCCTGATAAGGAACATTAAACATTTATATATTCTTGCAAATCATGCATTAATATTTTTTTTCTCAAGATCTTCCTAAGGTACTGCTGCTTCGCTCAATAAAATCCTCAAACTGATTTATCTGATATCATAGATAAATTCACAACATTACAAACGTCTTCAGTTATATTAGATTGATAAAGTCTAGCCACTCTCAATCTATACCCATTAAGAAACCACGAATTGTTCTAAATATATCATGTCAAAAAGGTTTTCAGTTGAATGGTAAGTTTCTTATCTTTAAGATCACCCCTTGATTTTCAATTATCATGATTCATTGATATATCAAGGTCCAGATAATAAATATAGTGGAGTTCTATTACCTTTAACGTTATACTAACTTATTGCTGATTTCAATAGGCCAGAATATGCCAATACGGTATTGATTACAGGCAGTTTTGATGATTGGTCCCTAAGAACCAGTCTACTAAAGAAGAAGAATGGGAAATTCTCAGGAGTCATTGAAGTTGATCCTTCCAAGAAGTTAATCTTCAAGTTTGTTGTTGATGGTAAATGGTTGACTACCCCTAAGTTTAAGATCGAAAGGGATTCTACTGGTATTGAGAATAATGTTGTCTACCCCGAAGATTTCAAGAAGATTAGCGATGGTATAGTTCCTATCATGAAAGAGACAACATTAAGCCAGGAGTATGATATACGTAATTATGATACAGAGTCCTCCGCGTTCACTAATATCTCCTTTGGTGATATTTCCCATGAGTCTGACTTCCAAAGTGGTGGAATAATAGATGATGATGACGGTGTTGATGATGATGAGGGTGCAGACGAAAATGGTTTAGAGGCAAGCACCCAATGTACTATATCTGGCGATGATTCCAACAAAAACCTCATAAGTTTACAAGAAGGTAGAAGACAAATCAAGTATTTCACTAGTATGAATGTGCTTTCCGGATTCACAAAGCTATTCAAGTGATTTAATTGGGGTTTGGTTTGTTCTCAAGTGAATTTTATATTATGAGAGGATGTTTTCACAGATTTTCTATTGCATTAATAACAATAGACAACTCTATAAAATTGGAATTGTTATCTTTTTTATATCAATTTAAATTATTAATAATGTACCAAGCTATTAACAATATCAATCTTATAAATTGAACAGCAGCTAATTATATATAGTGTACCATCTAGGATCATATATGAAAACAATATTCAAATATTTTTTAAAATTCGATTGATCTACAAAGTTGGAAATTTATCATAGCTGATAAATAATTTATCTAAGATTCTGTTTGCATCACCATCTAAGGAAGAGATGTAGGAGGGTATAACAATTATCAACCATGGAATAAAGGATATACACCATTGTTATCGATTATCTCTTCCATAACATTCCTTTTAACCGAATCTGGCGTATAGACATACAGTGACATATAGTATTAATAGTTTCTTAACAATGGTACAAATAATCACTGACCTCATATGTTTCAGAGATCTATTCAAGGATCACTCATCTGTTTGACTTAACACCTATCCTTTCATCTTTGGACTTGGTACTTTGAAGTCTTTCCAAGATAGATTCCTGTGAGCCAATAACAGAGTTTTGGTTAAAAGATGAAACTGTGTATAAACCACTTTGAGAGTTTGTCATACTCTGCCCTGGTTTAAGTTGCTTTTGTAACAGTAATTGTTGTTGTTTTTGTTGTTGTCTCAACTTGTCATCATCATAGTCCAAGACATCTTCTGGTGTAAGCTTGATAGTAGTTGGTGCTCTTCTGATCATCTTTGGTAAATAGAAAAGAGGTAGGTTTATGAAGAAAGGATTAGCTGTGAATAGTTTCAAATGTTATCAGCTTGTGTGTAGATTGAGATTACCATGAAGGCGTAAAATAATCAGAGTTCACTAGCTCAGCTGTCCAATGTCTAGGTACCACTTAATTTGCTCAGTACAGTCTTTCGATATTCCCGCGCAAGTGCAGTTAAGACCTAGGTCGTTCCCCATGATTTGATAAGACTCACCAAACCTTGATCGATATCTTTACTAGGTTTTTATATGTATATAAATATAACTTCTAAGCATCCCATAATATTTTCGCTTCAAGTTTTTTTATAATTTATCGTAACTCGTTTTATTAATTGTAAATTGTAATTAAAGATGACTCAGAAAGTTGTTGTGATTGGGTAAGTTCAAGAGCTATTGCGAAATTTCACTTTGGGAGTAAACTAACCTTTGATACATTATACAGTGCCGGCGTTGTTGGTTTAACAGCAGCCCGTTCTTTATTGGAGAAAGGGTACGATGTCACTATTGTTGCTAAGAACATTCCAGGTGACATTGATATCGAATACACATCCATTTTCGCTGGTGCTAATTGGATGAGCTTTGCCCAAGATAACGAAAAATTCAACCAAGATCTTGACAGACCAGGTTACAATTACTTCATGGATCTAGCTAGAAATGAGCCACAAAGTGGTGTCCATATAGTCCCACATCATGTCTACTTTAGAAAGAGTCAGCTTGTTGGTGGCATTGTTCCTTACTCTTGGTACATCAAAGAAAGATTTGTCGAGAATGTTAGATTCTTGGGTAAAGATGAGCTTCCATCCAATGACGATGAAGAAGATAAAATCATTGCTGGGGCATCTTTCGACACCGTCACTATTTCTACAAATATTTACTTGCACTACTTATTACAAAGGGTTTACGCATTGGGAGGGACCTTAAACAGAAGGACTATCAAACACATTAACGAAGCATACGACTTACACCACACGAAACAGAAAGCCCAACTAGTGGTCAACTGTTCTGGTTTATTATCCCGTTTCTTAGGTGGCGTTGAAGATGAAAAAAGCTACCCAATCAGAGGTCAAATCTTATTGGTCAGAAACTCCGCTAAGAAACAAATCTTCATGACCACCCCAGGATTCAAAGCCGAATCTCTGTACATTTTCCCTAGAAAGGAAGGTGGTTCTATAATTGGCGGTACTTTCATTCCAAATCAATGGAGTGGTGTTGTTGACCCAGAATTAACCAAGAGAATGGTTGCTAGAGCTAAGAAGTTCTTACCAGAGCTGGTTGATCCAAAACTAGGTAATGATACTGAAATTGATATTTACAGTTCTGTTGTTGGTTTGAGACCAGGCAGACACGGGGGTCCAAGAATCGAACGAACCGGCTCCATTATTCACAACTATGGAATTGCTGGTTCAGGCTATCAAGCTTCTATTGGTCTAACTGATCTTGTTGTTAGTTTAGCCAATGATTTTTTCAGTAGATCTAAGCTTTGATATTGTAATTACTATTGTGTAGTATGTATAGATTCATTTATAGTTTAGATATCCAAGTCCTGTTTATGATATATATTATTAGTTATGTTACAAAATATTCGAATTATTGTATAAAATAGTGTAAATGTATTTTTTAATTATACGTGGCCACACTCAAATTGATGGCTGGACCACTTCGCTGAGATAAGCAGGATTTTTTAAAAGAATCTGTGCATGATACTTTTGAGTTCAAATTTTGCACTGTACTCTGGCTGGTCAACACTCATCAATAGTTTGAGGAAGAACTAACATTGTTGGGAATTATCTAAACGGAAGATTCCAGAACTTAGAGCCAGAAATACAAACTGAAATCAAGGAAGTTTGAAGGATATAGTCATCTCTCATTGGAATCCATACAATCACCATAGGCGGCAGGATCAACTATTTCAAAGCCTTGCCTTCTTTCAATAATATAGATACTCCCAATCCACTGATTTTGTATTTGAACCGACAAAAGCAAAAACAATAACAACAACAACACATCTGCTATACAACACTACAGGGGTAACCAAATAGGACCATTGACCAATCATGAGTACCGAAATAGCAGGTTCGCATCGAGGTGAACAACATACATGCCGGATCTGTCAAGGTGAAGGCACACAGGAAGACCCTCTATTCTACCCATGCAAATGTCGTGGCTCAATTAAGTACATTCATCAAGTCTGTCTTGAGGAATGGCTCAAACATTCAGGCCGTAACAAGAAACCAGCATGTGATATATGTAAGACGACTTACAACTTCACCACAGTGTACGATGAGAACACACCTGACAAAGTCCCATTCAGATTGTTGCTCAATAGATTAAAAGACTCTTCAGTATACTTCCTAAAGTATGCTACTCAAGTGGGTGCGTTATTCTTCGGTTGTTTGATACAAATTCCCCTTTTCTGGGCATTCTCTACCCGCCTTTTCAATTGGGTTCTTGATAGAAAGAGTGTCCATTCTGATTTCTTTCTCTCTATTATCTATGGAGACAGCCCAATTGTCGGTGATCCATACAGTTTCGAAAATTTATCTGAGAACATTGTGACCACCTACGTCTCTTCCCTTACTTGTATCTTAGCTATCATGTCTGTTTGTTTGTTCCTATTCATTGAACATGAGTGGGTTTCCAAGGATCCTGGGTTTACCAAATTGGTCTGGAAGAAGATTGGACAAGAGCACAGATTCACCAACGAATGGATTCAAAGAGCCGCTGGCAGAATTGGCGAACGTCAAAGAAACAATGGGGGTGATGCTAGACAAGTTGAGATTGATAGAAGATTAGATGAAAACCTAAGAAACCTGGCCAATCTCAATCGAATTATTCAAATGGACGACCAAGCTGTCAACAGAGAACAACTGATCGATGATGCGGTAAGGTTACTGGCGGAACGCCGCGAAGAATTCCAAGAGAGAGCGCTACGCCAGCAAGCTGCCATTGAAAGAGAAAGAGCGCAAAGAGTTCAAAGAGCTGATCACCACAATCGTGTCAGAATGAATCGTGCTGATCGACACTTTGTGAACGAAGTCATGGAGGAACAACTGAGGGAGGCAATGGCTGCTGAGGGTGAAGGTGCTGAGTCTGAAGAAGACCCAGATTTTGAGCCATTCAGTGACAGCGATGATGATAATGACCTTGAAGACGAGATTAATTTTGCGGACAATGGTATTGTTCATCATCTAGATGCAGATGTGGAAGATCAGGACAATCAGGACTCTGATGTTGACGGTGAAGCCTTTGATAATCTGATTGAAAATAATGGATTGGGCAACCCGTTACAGATGGATATGATAGGCAATGCCGATGTCCAGATTCCCAACCCAGCTCCAGATATGATTGGTGACGCTGACTTTGATCAAGACGATTTTGCCCAGGAAGATTTCATCATGTCTCTTCCTGTTTACCTGATAATTTTTGCAGCAGACGTGATCATCGTCACTTTCTTATTTCTTGCATACTTCTTCCCATCTATCATTGGAAACTACGTGATTATTGCTTCTTACGTTATTCTCTCCCTTGTATTCAAGACTATTTTCAAGATCCTCGAAATTCTTCAAGTCTCACCATTTTTATTCTCTGCTCTCAAATTATGCCGTGAGTTCAACCCACAATTAACCTCTGTGGTAGATGAACATTTGATTGAGCCTTCATTAGCATCCCTTTCCAGTTACATCCAAGGAACTCTACCACCATCAAACTTTGAAAGATTGGTTCCTGTTGTTTTGAACTTTATAATTCTTCATTGTGCTATTCTTCTTTTCATCAAACTGAAAACCGATAAACATTCACCAAGGGATCCATTGACGGGCTCCCAAAGAAAGGTCTTCATTGCATTATTTGACTTGGTTTGTACGTTGAAGGTTTTCTTAATCTTTGGGATTGAACTGTTAGTGTTCCCTTCATTCTGTGGTTTAATTCTCGAATTTGTTCTTACACCGATTTTCACCTACGAAGTCAAATTTCTCAGCAGCAAACTGGAATTGTTGTCCCAGTTTATTGTCCTCAGAATTGGTATCAATTGGAGTATTGGTACCGGTTACATGTGTCTATTTGCTTTATTTGTTGGTATGACCAGAAAGTACATTCTCAGACCTGGTGTTCTCTTCTTCATCAGATCACCTGAAGATCCAAACGCCAGACTTGTCCATGATGCTCTTGTTCGCCCCTTGGGACTACAACTGTCCAGAATCGCTCTTTCAGGTTTAGTTTACACTTTGTTCATTTTAATTGGCTTTGGGGTCATCACTCATACCATGAAGAGTATAAAATCCGAGATTATTCCTGTTGAATTCTTCACTCTTGGATTCTTTTTCAATACCATTTCATTTGGCTCTAGTATACTTGCTAATAAGGCTTTGATTACCAAATATGTTAGACAATACTGGAACAGGGCCTTCAAGATAGCGAGTACTAAGGCCCGTCTATCGTCCTTTATTCTTGGAGGATCCAATCCAAAAGAGAGAGGATACGTTGTCTACAGAAATGTCTTCGCCTGGTTCAGAGGTGCCAAACCTGATTACGCGTCACCAAAATCCAAAAATGAAGCCAAGAACGTTCTCAGTACAACTCAGGTACAAGCATGTTTCGTTCCAGACGGTAATTTAGTAAGGGCTCCCAAGAGTGATACTATTTCGAGAAAGTTTGTAAGAAAGCTTTTCATTCCTGTGACTAAGGACGACATCCCTTTGAAAACTGCAGATGAAATCCACAAATACGAGAACACTAAATACCCTCTTGACGAGTTTGACGATTCTGAAGATGAACTTACCACTACAAACCAATACGAAATTGTTTACAGACCTCCAATGTTCGGCCTGAGAATGATTTTTTTCATCTTAATGCTTTGGATCTTTGCGTCAATTTTGATTGTTGGTGGTATACTTCTTTCGAATGCTATTGGTAAGCCAATAGTCACAGTTTGTGGTTCCATTACTGCCAATATACTAACTAAAGTCCTGGGCATGAAATATTCAGCAGATCTTGTTTTTGTTTGGACCAAGCTAGATGGGAGTTCTCTAGTTCTAGGGGCGTTCATTTTGACAAAGATTCTCAAGACTTATGATGATTTTATTATCAACAGGCACCTTACCAGGGGTGAACACGAATTATGCTTCACATCATTACTAGAAGATACTGCTTCCTACCTAATTGAGAAACTTACTTCTGTTGCTGGTTTGTTAGTCCTCCTTTTGTGCATTGTTATCCATAGTACTTGGATGCTTATGATCCATAAGTTCTGTATCGAAAGACCACTGCTGATTTATCTAAACAAAATATTGAGTGAAAATACTCTACGCTACTTTGTTATGGTGATAAATGCTATTGCAATAATTTTTAATAGCCACTCATTCTTGGTGTCATTGAACCGTGAGTTCAGGGCCTTACTCTTAAATGAAGGGGTCGAGTTTAGATCCATTTTTAGAAACCTCATACTACCAACCTTAAAAAGGGCAGTCATATATCCTGGGTTTGTTATTGTGTTCCAATTATGGATTTCCTTCAAATTGTCATTAGACTCCACACCTTCAACGTTTTTGGAAACCTTGGAGTCGTCGATTTTTGACGCTCCTCAATCATTAGTATTGGCCCATCCTCTAGTACTTCTTTTGTCATTGTTATACAGAGCAGGTTCTATCACAACCAAGTACCTTAAAGAGGTTCAGAAGGATTTGAAAAAACAACATTACTCTAAGGGCAAAACTTTACAAAATTCTGCCGAATAGGATATTATTGCCTTAAACTAAAGTGAACAGTTTGAAGTGTGATTTGGATTCCTCAACTTGTATATTTTATTATTATGACCCCGAACCAATATATTTTAACACGTAATTCGATTTTCATATCTTATGAATTCTATTTCGAACTCTGCTTGAATTACAAATTCATATGATAAAAGACACATGTATATGATATTCGTTCATGTTGAAATAATTATAGATCAGGGGTCGATAACCAGGCGTACATGAACGTAGACATGTACAAGAAGCTTCATCATTTCTCAATTATAAATATATGTAACTCTGCTATATAGTTACCAGGTTTACTGTGAATCCATGAACACCATGAATATATTTAGTCTTTTTAGAGGAATTTGTCCCGTACCACTAGGCATGTGGTACATGTATCATGAATAGCTAATAAACAAGGAATTCATGATCTAGACGATCCTGATAATTTATTAATACATGTATATATATTACATAGAATTCTTTCGAGTACTTATATACATATAGCTACAACATGTATGAATATAAATTGATACCAGATCAAACATAAGATCAAGAGACAAAACTGAAAAAAAAAGACTACTTACCAAATTTCTTCAACTCAAGAAATCTCAAAAATGGATACACAAGACCAGTGAAGCCCATACTTAGCCACATGCCAATATCACCATCACCAATTTTCTTTGAAATGACACCAATGTAGTACACTTGAGACATACCTAAAACACAACCAACCACACCGAGAAGGAAGGAGATAAAAGCAGCGTAACCGTTAGTTAAGACTTTATAGTCATTCCACTTACTCCAGTTGTAGTTTTGTGCCTTGGATCTGAGAGCCAATGGGGTAGACTTTTCAGCACCATTTCCACTAGGGAATTCCTTCGTATAGATATGCAAGAAATACTTTCTGAAGATCAAGTTTTCTTCTAACAACATAATAAAGTATATGGAGATCCAGTAACCAATCATAGGTAAAAAGTTACCAAGAATTTCAGAGAAGTGATCACGCCCAACCAAAGTAGCAGCAAGGTAAACAGCTGTTATGGCAATGACCCACAACCATCTTGGAATTTTAGCAAACCAGACACCAATAAGTTGGAAAGAGAAAGCAGCGGAATAAGTGTTGATAATGTTGTTAGCAATCAATGATAGCAACAAAACAATACAACAGAACTTCCCAAATCCATGAAATCTCTTAAAACTGGCGTTGATAAGACCACCCATACCATAATCAGCAAATCCTTCAACAAAAGTCTGGTTAGTCATAGATAAGTTGCTTAAGATTAACCCAAGAATAGCAACAAAGGAAGATGGAACCATTATACCGAAGAATGTTAACATAAATGTTTGATAGCTTGGTGTATCCTCTGGGAAAAGAATGTAATAATCAGCCGTCATGGTACCCCAGGTAGCAGTGACAGAGTAACAAAGACTGAAGAAGGACAACCAGTGCCCCTTTAGAGCAGTTTTATCAATATCTGCGTTAGAGAACTCGTCAAGAGTCTTGTATTGTGGGGCAAGAGATATGTACATCAATAAAAACATGATGATAACAGGAATACTGATAAATTTCTCGATTCTTAATAACTGCTTAATACCAAAGATTGAGACACAAAAACTGATAGTAGCAACGATAATAATGCCAACATAGAGAGGAATCTTACCGTCACTAACACTGCTTAGAATCTCACCACCAACAACACAGTTAACGACACTCCACCCTAAAACACCAATGCAACCAATCATACTGACAAATTTAACAAACCACCAACCAAATAAATATCTAGCTGTGACCATTTGTCTGCACCCAGACTTAGGACCCATAGTGGAACAATACCCAGCAACGGCACATCCGATAATCTGACCAATCATACCACAAAGCACTGATTGCCTGAACTCTAGGTGGAAGACATTGGCTGCTAAGATGAAGGTGGACATAGTAGATAACCCACCAGAGGCAGATATCCAAAACGTGATGATTGAGAGGAATAAAGAAGCACGAGATACCTTGGAACGTTCATGGGGTTTGATACGGTTGATCCCTCTTTGCTCGATACCAAAGGAATCCAGTTTCTGAGAGATTTTATGGAATACCATGAAATGTCTGATATCTTGGTCACTTTCATCTGTAAGTTCTGAAATTGATGTAATTTCATTACCGAAATCTGAGTGGGTACCAAACTTGGCAGCAGAGGTTGAGATAATCTGATCAACCTTCACTTGATTTGCTGAAGTTCCTTCACTTTTCCCCATTTTTTATTGTATGAAATAAAGTTTTGTAAGTAGGGAGTTATTTCTGGACTGTGGTTGTAAAATTCAAAAAAAGTTCTTCATTTATATAACATAGGGGATCCAAGATTAGTATATACATGTTAAGTTCTATCTTTGAAGTGTCTGGACTCTGAACGAGTCATTTTCTAGTCGTAACAGTAAGAGGGTGATGGAAGGCAGTGGGCACAAGACGTACACGACGTTGCAACTTAAGCTTGCAGATGGCCAAGAGAAAGAAAAGAAGGCAGTAGATAATTCTTGACTCAGGAGCCTGTACTTGACAGAAAAAAAGCCCGAGTCACAAAGGAGTCAGATTATGGCCCATGGGCCATACCAGTCCTTTTAGTTTGCTGGCCAGTGGCTAGGCTAGTAGGCGAGAGTCCTAGAGTTTAATATACGTATAACTTCATATTAAGCAGATTTAAACTCATATTGAACAATTCACACCTCATAGATGAAATTTCCTTAAACCGGATGACCAGTCATTTGACTCATCTCAGATCCAATTCATGGATTAATCATTAATTTGAACAGATATTGTTAAATCAAGATGCTTTAATTACAACTAGTTTTAAATATTTTAAGATTTGGAACCTTTCTAAGGTTTGTAAATTGTAATACTCTATATGTTTCAAAGATAAAGAAGTTTCAAGTACCTAGTGTCAAAGTATATTCAGCTGGGTCCTGAATGCATAATAAAAATTGCAAATTTGTGACCAGGGCTGACTTTCAAACATATCAATTTCCAATGAAAATCTAGCTGAATCTAATTTTTGGGTTTATTTCCTTGTGCCTGAGATTTGTGTGTAAGAACCGGTAGGGACGTCGAGATAGTCCGGGAATATTAAAATGGGCACAGAATAGGATAAGACATTCTATGAGAGTTTTGGAGATATGATTTTGATATTTATTCGATTATTCTATTCCACATATAGACTTCAGAAGACAAAAACACCAACTGAAATTTGGATTTCCAGAGCAACTTATACCAGTTATCTCTAACCTCTCAATTCCGCGAATCCTCTCATATGATCGTCACAACAAGGTCCAAAAAGAAAATACCGGCCTACCCATTCCTAACGCGAGAAAGCTTTTTCCAGGTGTTTGTATGGGTGGTGCACATAGCAAAGTCTAGAGACTCGCTAATGGCCATCCGAATCTATACAAACTGCTTTTTGGAGCTGCCTTTTTTAAATTGGCATAACATCACACATAGTAACTTCTAGAACATGAAAGTTTAGATATATCTTAGTTAAAAGCAAGTCTATATAATGGACTGACTGGTTAAGTCACAAAAATTTTAGTATTGACATTAGTTGTATTTATATATATATATATATATTTTTGGCCAGCGGCCAGAAGTTTGCCAAATTAAGTTTCGAAGGTCTGATTGATGCACTGTCTTGCATGTCAAAAAATTCAAACGATCTGTATGAATTTCGGTTGGATAGTCTTAGTCCACTGTAAACTTTTGGGCCAAGTGTCCACCAAAGGAACTTTAGCTTTTGGTACACAAAAGAACAATCATGAACATTGGATACCTGGCCTTAAGTCTCAATATATATACGTTGATCACGGAGGCTACTTGTACCAGACCAGAACTATAAATTCTTAGTTTTCGATCTTATACATGGAGAATCCATGCCTTTTCCCCAGATCGATCTAATTATATTTTAACATATCACCAATTACTAGCTAGTTAGGGACAACAATTGATAAATGTTTTTAAAAGGTCT
Organism: Waltiozyma chaumierensis; assembly: GCA_030566875.1. Classification (NCBI taxonomy): domain Eukaryota; kingdom Fungi; phylum Ascomycota; class Saccharomycetes; order Phaffomycetales; family Wickerhamomycetaceae; genus Waltiozyma; species Waltiozyma chaumierensis. The sequence continues at coordinate 56,233 of JAKUBK010000154.1, read as the reverse complement.
TGTAAGCTTATAATCTAGACACGTTATATCAACCATGATCTGGCCCAGTTGGGGTTTTTTCTGGACCGGTCAGCTCAAGGTTCCACCTGTAATACCGCAATATGTACAAATAGTTTTAAGGTTTAATACCTTATCTATCTAGAAAAATTTATTTATGTAACTGATGATCCTGAGCCTTGTATAATATGCATAAGCTAGTTTCTTCTAAGGAGTAACTTACAAAAAATAGTTCTATAAGCAAATAAATTAGCAGATAAATATCATTAATAGTAAATAATTAGCTTACCTCTGTTAGTGAGTTCTTGCGATCACTAAGATTATAGACTACCGAAAGCAGATCACATAGTCAAAAAGAAAGACTGCGCACTACTATTTAACTTTTGTAATGATTGATGTAGGCAGTGGGCACAGCTGGGGCACCTATATTTAGATACAGAATGTTTACATTAATGGCAGATCACCAACGCTCAAATAAAATACTAGTTAAGAACTTAAGAGTCTAAGACCCTTTTCTCTCAATTATCCAGCACTTAATTCTTGATCTAAAGGCACATTATTAAAAGCCAATTGCTTTCATCAACTGTTGTGCTGTTAATTTGTAATTCCTTGATGTAATTTCATATGGTTACGTATGTGGCATGTGCCGCACCGCACGCCTCAAAACTTTTTGTTAGCCAACAGACCATAGAGGCACAGTCCAGACCACAAATTACAACAAAACTGCAAATTGTGAAACAGTTTGGGCTTTTACGCAAAGACTATCAATTGAGAATTGACATATAGATCAAGCTGTACTCTGAAACAAATAACCTCATTATATCAACTAGTATCCATGAAAGATTTCTGGCGACAATCTGTAAACCAACACGCGTAAAAACGATATCTAATTAAATAATTTAACCTTAAAAGTTAAGGATATTCAACTATATATACCTCAAATCAATTCGCAACTTTACAAGACCAACCTTGGTAAATCACCTTTATGGGTATATACTATATACCAGTAGATTAATCTTGCAAGGCCCAAATACTGTATGGTGGAACCTGTCACGACCCTCCTTCAGCCCTGTCAAGAAACTAGAGTCAAAGAAGAAGCTTGAAAAGTTCTTTAATTGTTATATTTCCCAAATTTGCTTTAGACATGGTATAGAGTATAAAAAACATACGTCTAGAATCTACACGCAAACAAAAATTGAAACTGCAATCTATAAACCCATATTTGTTGTAAACAATAGCCTACAGGAAAACAAAAAGCAGTCTTAATGAATGTTAGAACTCTTCAAAGTATTGACTCTTAACACTCCAAACTCTTATATTGTTAGCTGATAATCCTATATGTTCCACACCTGATCTTGCGCGCCATTTCCAATCTGGTGCATCCAATTCCAAAAGTTACGAAAATTCCAATAAACAGATCTTCAAAATGCAACGGGTTTTAACCTTGTTCAAACTGCAGATTATGCAAATCCACATATACATACATGAAATTTTTGCCTCTTGATAGGTCTACGGCTTGTACAGTTGCCACGAACTGCAGAAAACTACCAATCTCAAGTCCCAACTTTAGCAGATATATGCAACTGTAGTCCTGATCAATCCCGAGCAGAATCTGGTTCGTTAACTACAGTCTACAAGAGACGGCGAGCCTGTGGCTTGAAGAGGCTCTTTGAGGCACAGGACCTGGAAAAGATTTGCTGGAAAAGTTAGGGTACAACAAGAGGCATTCATATAAATATAATTAGATTCCCCTTGATCCTTTTTTATCAAAAAAAGAGAACAAATCAAAATCTTTTATTTTCTGAACTTCACAAGTACTCGTATTCAAAGGATTTTACTTATTTAGTAGTTCTTTTATACTTTGATCTCCATCCACCTACAGACCTCTTCTTCACCATTCACTCCTCTCTTTCCTCTTCTAATCACCTCTTAGCCTAGTTATCTTATCTTGCTACTTTTTGTTTTAACTATAGTACTTTGAATAATCCTCGTTTATTATCAACTTGTATTGCACTTGGGTTTTATTCACTTAATTAATCCAACTCCTTCACCAATTTATTCATCATATTCAACATTTCATATTTTAGACTACCATAGATTTTTTAACTAAATCTACACTTTGCATCATGTCCCACAACACACCAAACTCTTTCAAAAGACGAATGAATGCTAGAATGCTATCAAACAACCCTTACCTTAAGCAAATGGAACTGAGAGCACACACTCGAACACTGGAAGTTTACAAGGAAGAGATCATTTCCACGATCTCTGATCCAAGATATCAACAACAGAACTTCAAGGTTTCCAAAGAACTTATCCAAACCCAACCAGAAATCACATTGCCTATGAGACCAATTCTCTTTGAATTTCTACTGGAGGTGCATTCTCGATTGAAGCTAACCAACCAGGTGTTTTATTCCACCGTTAACATCATTGATCGTTACTCCTCTGTTAGAATTGTTAGAAAGGACCACTTACAGTTACTTGGATTGACTGCCCTTTGGATCAGTTGTAAGTTCTTTGAAACCAAATCAAAGATCCCGAACTTGCAGTTTCTCAATGCTACATGCTGCAATTGCTACTCTACTGTTTTGTTCACTGAAATGGAGAACCATATCCTTAAGACACTTGATTGGGAGATCTCGAGTAAGACCCACGATTTCTTGATTGATCTTAAGGTGATTGAATTAGTTGCCAATCATGAGCTTCGTTCTTCGTTCAAGTATTCTGCTAACTTCATCTGCCAGATTTTACAATTCCATGCCGATATTACTTTGCCTAATACTATCGAAGATATTGTCGATTCGACGTTGATTCTCTGTGGTCAAGCCTTGAATATTGATATCTCATCACTTCAAATCTCTCCAAATTATAAACTTGTTGATCAGATCGCCGAGATATTGAATAAGTCCAAGAGTGATTTCCCACAAGCTGTTAAGGCTAGGTATTTCTGCAACACCGCTGATTTTTTCTCCAATGCTTTATTGACCCCACTGTTCCATCACTCAAAGGTGAACCCTCCAAAATTACAAGAGTCCATGTGTCCAGATACTCCAAGCTCTTTTGATTCCATGTCATTGTTCTCAGCATGTTCTACAGTTGCTTCTCCTTTCTCTTTTAGAGCTCCATTATCCACACAATCGTCTTTCACTTCAGTATTCAGCTCAACACCCCCAACATCTGGTGTTCCTTCTCCAGTAGAGAATATTATTCCGAAGAGGGCCAATTCCTCTGAAGACCGAGAGTCCAAGAGATCAAGGTTATGTGAACTTGATAACTACTTTTGAAATGTAGTTTTGTTCCACTCAATATTTTTCCTCAGAAGTTTTTGTTGTTCTTGTCCTTGCTTTGTTCTTGTGATACTTGCTAATTTTTTGTTACGTCTCTTTTTTATTGTTAGATTCAAGCTGGTTTTGAATCTTAAACCTCCCTAGGTAGTTATTATCTAGATACAATGTATGGTATTTGTGCATCCTAATCTTATTGTTATTTTGCAATCATTAGTAGGTTAAGGATGAACGTCTGTATAAATTGATCGAATGATTCTGATACTTAGTCTTTTTTTTTGGTTCAAGGAAATTCAGCTCTGGCCACTGGGAGCTGTGATTCTGGGTCTTTTCAAAATTTCGAGAAATTCAGTTCACCCACAACTCCATTGTTGTTAATCTATACTACTAATACGGTATGCAACAAGGACTATTAATTACATTATTACATGTGTTTGTAGCTCTTGTATAGTGTACCCATTTGATTACTTGCTCCACAGGATAAACCCTAGAGAATAATGACTATGTTTAAAATACGCAGTAGTAGCTTCATTTCTCTATAGAGAAACCGAGGTTATCTCTGTCTATAAAGTGTATTTATTCTTGTCAAGTGACATTTCTGCTACAGCATACTTGCTGATCCTGCTGCTTAGCATGGTATAAAGCTAGAAAAACCATACAAATCAGATTTGCAGGGCCTGGGGTCTGCACTTGTAAGCTAGAGGCAACCAAATTATTAGCTAATATTGTATTAATTCATCGTATATTATTGACTTTGAATCAATAAATATTGTATATACTTGTGGAGCCCCTTTAATACGATCGGATTTCTGTCTTGTTATTGTCGTCTTAGTTCTTGTTAATTATTTTATATCTATGTCAGAAGTCAGATGCAAGTAATTTATATTTTTGTGCAAATTGGCGCATGCCTCATCGTGCCAATACCGAAATTTGTGTGGGCACTGAGCACTGGGCAACTTGCTTTTGCTATTATCATGGTACGTTGAGCGTTTGGAAATTGCAAAATTATTTGTGGCCTTCTGGAGGCCCGAAATAGCCCTAATTTTACACCTTATCCTTGATTTCGAGGAAGGTAGGGCTGCTGCAGCTTATCAGGCCCGGCTGACGAGTAAGAGGAACTGTAGGGACGAAGCTACGTTAAAACTGAGTCTTTAGACGAAGTTGTACGTTGGTGAGCCCGGAATATATGGTATTTAAGGATATTTGACTTATCTCTATATAAACTTGAAGTTTTGGCGCGAAAATTACCCTTTTTAAGTGGGCATTGAGCCAAGATGTTGGTCTGTGATGGATATAGGAATTTGTATGTATTGGTCTTATATATTTGTGATTAGGTAATTGTAATTCTATGTTGACGACTATGGCTTCTTGTAATTGCTACTCAATCAGGTTGTTTATTAAGTATCTATCTTTATTGCTGCCTTCCTCTACTGAGTTGTCATGTTATGGTTTTGTCGAAGAATAAGGGTCCTGGTCCGATCCTTTCTCCCAGCCTGGTCACGTGGGTCATGGTTACGTAAGCTAGGAGGTACCTAAGCCAAGACCTAACAGAATTTGGGATCTGGAAACATACTCGTAACATATGCGGCCTATATTAATGTTACGGAGAACTAGTCCTAGAGCTAAAGATATAGCTCGGAATTACAAATTAGATCCATATCATGTTTTTGATAGAAAACAATACATTATGAACATTATGAACGATGAAATTGTAAAAACTGAAGAAGACAACTAGGGTATTATAAATAGTAAATTTATTTCAAAGTGATCATATATATTCCCAAACTTGGTGTTGAAGTGTCTAACAAAGGATTTCAGACATAGATGGTAACAAAATTTTTTTGTACTATTATTTTTGTACTATTAATGCCGATCAGTCTTTGTTGTTTAGCCTAAGCATGCAACAAAACATTCAACATTCAATTGACCGACAATATGCAGGAAAGGTTAGGATGTGCCTGACTGGGGATCAAATTGGTAGTAAGACCTGTTTAGAACACTCAAACACTGCCAATATGCTCTTAAATTTAGTGTTGGGCTTATGTGACCGATAGTGTCTTCAGGAATCCAAGAGGCTAGAAGTCCCCGGGTCAGCTCAGGACCCTGGTATGCTTATAATAAATATTGGTTGGATCAATACTATAATTTAGTTCTATAGAATCGCAAATTACAATCACTTAATTGCTCTCTTTCACACTACTTATTTATCTAGTCTATGTCTCGTAGTTTAGCTTGCGATAGAGCTTAAATTATTGTTTGTTGATCATGATTCCATTGTCGGCTGAATTAAACATGGTACGTCACGTAACCAAGCCTATTTCCCCTGAGTCCAACTAAGCCTGATGGGACATGCGATATAAAAATCTCCTCGAAATATCTGCGACAGACTCCAGAGTACACGTCAGACTAAATTTCCCAATTTTAAAACACTTTTTACGTTTAATGATCTACGAACTTATTATAACAATATAAAATTTTAAAATCTACATGCCCTAGAATCTGTGCATAGTCATCATGATCTACATCAAGACTGCATACAGTTGCAGATCAATTGACCTTTTAAAAAACTTTTACATGTTATAGTACAGACTCCACAGGCTTATAAATCAATTATCATTTTCAAAAGTGTCAGGTGCATTGGAAATTCTTGGAGGCAGTTCTGGGGGAACCATTGACTCTTCTTCTTCTTCTTCTTCTTCTTCTTCTTCTTCTTCTTCTTCTTCTTCAAGATCCAACATTTTACTTTCAAAATCCAGACCAGATGTTGTTGGGGCAGTGATGGCTGTTACACTTTCACTGAGGGGAATCTCGACAGGGTATAACGATCCTGTTCCAATAACCACAGGTTCAGTAGTAGTTCTCTGGGTTTCGTTTTCTTCAGTATCGGCTCCCTTGGATTCATTTGAAGAGGATACAACCTCCAAACCGGGTGGTTTCTTTCTATCGGGAAACTTCCTTTGAAGAACCGGGTTGTTTTGGGTGTTGTTTATTGCTGGACTCGTATGTGTAGTATTCTCATCCACAGCTCCCGACAGTCTTTTACCAAATTCATAAGGTGATCTCATCTCAGCAATCCTAACAGGTGGTGTAACTTTTGTCTCATGTTCAGTATTTGGGTTTGTGCTGTTCAGACCAAACATGTATTCTGGAGGAAAACTATGTGCTTGTGGCGCTGGTTTTAAATGTGGTAGGGACCCATCTAAGTCTTCTTGATCGTTTGGTGAATTGTCTTGGAGAGTTGGTAGTGGCTTGATACTGTCTGTAGTTCCTGTGCTACTGATACTTGAAGAGGGTCTTCGACGAGATTGAATCATTTCTGGAGCACGATAGTCTTTCGAATCTCTGCTTACCGGAGGAGATCTCAACGAATTTGCCTTCTCATTATACCATTTTCCAAACTTTTTAAACGAGTTGGCAATCATTTTCTTGTTTGATCCCGAGTCATTGGATCTAATGGAATCACTGTCTATTGGGTCCGTCTCTGCTTGACGATCCTTCAAGACGTAATCACCATTTGCCAAGAACTGTTCAGTTGAAGTTTGGGCAACAGGTTCTGATTTTTTGGATTTAATATTGAGATTAGAAGTGGAAGTATTTGGTTTGATCATATCAGCGTTCTTGGACCTTAAAGAGTCAATTTCATCATCACTTAACGTTTTAATCGATGGTGGACAAGTGGTTGTTGTGGTATGCGATTCATTATCTCCACCGCCGTTGCGTGTATCAAGCTGCGATTGAAAATCTTCGGTATCACCAGCATTTATTTGATCAAGACCATCGTCGATTACCAAGTCTGGATCATCTTTCGCCTCTGTTGTACTGGATTTACCTGGTCTCTTGCTGGTATCCCAAATCCCTCCCCTGTAAACCTCCTCTTCTGAGCGGAAGAAATTGATATCGTCCCAAGCTGGTTCAACAAGCGATTCATTAATAGCATCTTTCAATTTGGACTCTATAGCCTTTGTGATCATACCATAAGTGATCTGACGTTGTGAGACAACTGGTTCAACTGTGAAATCCATATTTGGACTCTTCTCAAAAGTGTACCATAATCTTGAAGATGGCGGTGGCTTGATTCTAATGGCCAAAGGCCCTTCTATCTTGTTGACAGTTAACGCCAATAAGATGTTAACCTCACGAGCTTTGAAATGAGAACCCAAGTTGATGTTAGCGGTAGTGGCAATTTGGATAGATATTTTACCTCTGTACGAAAATCTCAGACCGATTCTCAAAGACCCATCTGGATTCAATTCTTGCAATTTAGGATGTGTGATAACTGGAGCAGCTGTACCAACATCGATCTTCTTGATCTTGAACTCTTCTAAGAAACCTGGTCTATTGATCTTACTCAATTTCTTCACTAATCTATCTTTAACCAGATTCTCAAAATACTCAGTTCCCTGGACCGCTAAGAAAATTCTACCGACCAAAGCATTGAGCCATCTCGTGTACAGCTGACCCTCTGAAGAATGTAATGTTTGAATTAGAGAAATCATATCAGCTGTTTTGAAATGAAGTGTATTAGCGTATATGTTTGGTTCTAGTTCATCCAATTCTGAGCCAGTCAATACAGTGATTTCTCTCTTTGTAGCTTTGATCAATTCAAAATACCAATCTTCTTTCTCGTAATTAGTATCACAATAAATAAAGAACCCAGAGTTTTGTTCTGGTGCGTTGCCATTTTCAATGATATCTGCTGTGGAATTGTGGACTGGTACATCCTTTAATGAAGCAGATGACGACTTTGGTGGAACATCAGACTTTCTTCTCGCAGTTTTCTTCAAAATATAGATAGCAGATCTCTTAGTAAATAACTCACCATCTGTAAGACTGCGGGGCCACAATGTTACAAAATGGCTTGAAAGAACAATTACATGTCGAACATTCTTCAAAGTTTCATCCTTGTAAAGAAACAAATTCCCATGCCTTAAAATACCATAGTATCGATTCTTACGACGAGAAGATGTCTTTGGATCTGTTGTAGCGGCAGTCGTTTGTGGATGTTGTTCTTCAGGATGCTGTGTTGAGTCAGCTTGTGTGGTGATTTCATTCGGTGTGTTAATGTTCGTCCTTTTCTTGACAAGCCTGTAAAGTGTTGTGTAAGCTGATTTGGATTCCTTGGATTCAATTGGCTTTTCAGTGGCATTGTTAGCAAAAGTATGGTATTCCTTTGTGACAGTGAGCCAACCAGATTTGAAAGCTTTCACACCAGTAGTGTTCTCTTCCTCTATCTCGGTCAGCTTGAAATTCTCATATTCATTCTCATCAAAAGAACCAAACTCTGAAATGTCATCCAGATCCTTATGTTTGGTCTCTTCTAATCTTTTATCTTCTTCAATGTGCTTGGGTAGTGTAACGGATACAAACAGGAATAGCGCCACTAAAATCAAAGGTGGTAGGAGAACACCGCCTAGAACAAAAGCAATAAAATTTGAGTAAAGAGACATTAGGATCCCGAGAAGTTTTATGTTAGGATCTTTGTCTGTTATGTGATTGAGTCGATGTCGTCTCTTTTTGAGAGGAATTAAGTCATTGACCAACTCAACGTTCGTAAGTAGGATTTCCACCACATTAATAATTTCCAAGTGAAGAAGCCTTTGTTCTCTTGGCCCTCTAAAAGTTACGTAAAGGTCAGGTGATCTGCACCTATACGAAAAAATAGAAACTACTCACACTCAAACTTCCTTGGACAATTAACAGAGTTCCACATATAATTAGTAAGGTACTCCTGTAACCGTAGGTTGATATTTCAAACAATTACCAATCTATAATCTACTACATATAAGTTCTAAGTTTAGTATACCGGTTCAATCCTACGTGATATCTGACAAGGGCCACAAATTCCTCTTAGGCTGTACAAAGTTCAAACTACCAAACCAATATAGATTATACTGGTTTCTTTTTTTTTAAAAAAAACCCCAGATTTCTATTATAATCTATTAATAATAATCATTCTGATCTCATGATCAAAGAATGTTCACCCCATGTGATCTGCCATGTTTTGAACAATTATAGCATTGGCACTTGCCCTCAGGGCAAACACAATCATGTATCAGATAACCCTCACTGAAATTCAGCATAATACCCTGCCTATCAGCTATTGTAGAAGATAGCATAGATGATTTAGCATTGGGAATCATTCTAATACCATCCTTTATACAATGACGCTCACAATTGAAACAGGAACAGTTATCATCATCACAGAAACAACCATCTGGTTCAATATGTGGAAGAAACTCCTTATTGAATAGTTCATCTATTGTTTTGAAATTTATCAGGTTCTCGAGACTGAAGAAATTTGAATCAAAATCAGGTGTTGAAGGATTGACATAATTTGAAATATTTTGAGATGTATGTTGATTATAGAGAGCTTGTATATCATTCGTATGTTCTTGACTTGATCTGTTCATTCTATCTGGCGTCAAAAGCTCATCACTTTGAAACATAGTATTAGTCGGGGTAACAGAGGAGTCGGGAGAGTTGTCCAAAATACCATAAGCTTTCAACTCTTCATTTGTTCTATGGATCAAACAAGCTGGACATGAACAATCTGGTCCACACCCACATTCATCGGCACAACCAGATGCAAAAGCCATATCATAAACTTGTTCAAATGGTAAACCCTCTTGTAAATAGTTGGGCTGTAAAAGATGGCCCGTAACATCTTTTGAATCTATTGGGAGTCTTTGATTAGGAGAGCTTGGCACTTGAGAGGGTATTTGAGCTATGTCGGCAACCCTACTGACTTTGACTTTCTTGAAGACATGTAGTTGAGATAAAGTTTGTTGATCCATAGTTCTTTTCTTGCTATCCAGATCCTCATTACATGAGGAATCATCTGAAGGGTTTGGATTGGTATTCGTAAAAGGTTCGACAAAGTCGAGGTTACCATTCTTCACCTCAACAAACTGTCTTTTTGAAGCTTTGAGCAAAATGACTGAACTAGTTCCGGACTTACATGCTGGGCAATTTGATTTCGTCTTGTCAGAGGTATGATTGCAGCAGCCCCCTATTGAAGGTGTAGCCCGGGTTGTACTACAACATGACGTTTTGGAAGCACAAGTTTCTGTTGCTTTAGTAGCAGAATTAGGAGACATAAAGTCAGATTTGAGAGTTGACTGGTCTCCCTTAGAGCAGCAAGACTTTTTGGTATTTGAGCCTTCGTTCGCAGTACTTGAGCCTTTATTATTGTCCTTTTGGAAAGTAACTTGATCTCTAGATAAAACTAACTCAGAAGCAGTCACTGCAACTCTTTGAGTTTGGTTTAATGATGGTCGACCCCTGCCTCTGACTTGTACCAACGGACGGTGACTGTGTTTACAAGTAGACGACCTATGGCCTCTGATACATTGGACACATGCATATTTCTCTCCATCTACCAGAATCATACTATCTGTTGTTATATCGATTATTGCGGAATATCTTTCTTATGTTTCAGACGAATTATGAAATAGGAATGAATTTATAAATTCTCATGATAAAGTCCAGAAGAAATTATGTTTCCGAAATCAAATTCCCGATTAAATTTGACAGAACATCAACATACTGAGATCCCGAAAGATCTTCGTTTCGAACAAGCACAACAAATCTCCGCTATAGGTGAAAAACTCGCCACCAATAATGAATTATCCAATTGTCCAGCAAATCTCCTCGAAGCTCCATACCCACCATACCTCCATATCCACCTAATGGCTGATCAAGAACTTGAGTTGGTTAACAAAGTCGAATTACGAATCGCACTGGCAGATACTGAATCCAAATTCCAGAACTCTTTAGATACTTATCTCGCTCCATTGTTGTTGAAGTTAGCGTCACCACATCCTAAGGTCCGTCAAGAAATCTTCAAATTTATCCAACATCTAGTCAGCAGAATTAATTCTTCAAATGTAAGGATTCCTGTGCTAAAACTGGTCAAACAAGCCAAATCTCCAAAATTACCAGTCAATGCTGAGAGTCCTCTGAATGTTCAGTTGTATTCATTACTATTCGCCGCCAAAGGTATTGACTCTCTCAACAGTAATCAAGCTTGCGAGATCTTACCAACAGTGATTGAAGGCCTTTCCAGGTTAGGGTCTCCCAATGTTCAAGCTAGAATGTTTCATATCTTTCTAAGATTGTTGAAGTTTTTCCCTAGAGTATCTCCAGAAAATGATCAAGAAGTTGATGCTTACAGGCAACTCCTTCATATATCGACGGAGGATGAAAAGTTCTTGATTTCAAAGCTAGAAACTTTGATGGTGTTAAATGTTATGAATCTTGACCCTGAGTTCTTCTTCACCAAAGGATTTGTCTGCAGTGGGTTATCTCCAGATGAAATCAACTTTCTTACTTATGATGCTGGTGTTCAACTCAAATTGGCAGACCTACTGGCTTTTAAAGTAAATATCTCAAAATTCTTGATGGTATTCGACCGTAAGAATGTGTCTCTTTTGGTCCTTTTAGGTGCAGCTGACATTGAGAGCAATGTTTCCAACCTAAACTCCCAATTCTTGAGATATGTTGAATTTCCGCTCGAGAACCACGAGTTCGTCTCTCATGCTTTAGACTTTGTTCTTGGCGATCCAGCAGCAAGAAGATCTCCAATCAATGTTGTTTCCCAATTCGAGATCTTACAGAAGATTCTATGTCCAAGCAAATCTGCCATCAATTCTGATAGAGCCATTAATGTTCTTGAAATGGCATTCGGCAAGACAACCAGAATATCAAAGTTTTCTGAGATCTATACTTTCATTAGAAATATTATTCATCATTCAAAGAACGAACAAACCACATCAGTCGCCTCGCTTAAGAGAATTTTGCAATTATTAAAGAACAAAATTCAATCCAATGGTTGGCCAAAGGCAGAAATCACTCCTGGTGCCTTCTATATTCAAGATATCGCCAGTAGAAATAAACAATATGAATTGATCGGTGAGATCTTGGCTAAGGATTCAAGACTCTTAGAAGATTTGTCCTATATTGAGTTCCTATTCGATTCATTAGCTGGCGAAGAGGGTGATGTCAAGTCTTCGGTTAGAGATGCTCTGAGTTCCATTTCATTACACGTCGGGATGATGAATGGAGAAGCTAAAAAAAAGCTTAAGAAGATTATCAGAAACTATATGAAGGATTTCTTCTCGGATGATCCACAGACGGTTGCTGAAATCAGATTCTTGTCTCTCAAACTTTTGAATACTGCATTTCCTTTCAATGATGCCGAAGCCAAGTTCTTGAATGTTTTAGGGTGTTCTTCCAAAAATAGGAACGATGTTGTTAATGAGGCCAAGATTGGTTTAAATCCTTCCTTCGTCAGACTTCTTCGATCCCCACCTAAACAGAAGGCACAGACAAGCTCTGATATCTTAGGTGGTTCTTTCCAAGTTCAAGACTTTATTGACTTTGAGGAATTTCTGAACGAGTATTCGGAAGCCATTGATTTTGCTGAGGAAAGGTTGTCATCAAGTATCCATACTGTCTTGGACGTTGTTTTCACTACTGGCGTTACCTCAATCGTTTCGAATGCTGTAATTAACAAAACGACAACTGTTATTCAGGATGAAGAATGGCAAACCCGTATCACTAGAGGTATTTCTTGTGACCAAGTTGTTATTGGGGAAACTATCAAGGAACTCCAAAGACTTGCAATCATTGACTCAGCTCCATTATCCAGATTCTTGAAATTGACTTTAAGAGAATACATTAAATCTTTTGACCCACTACATCCATTCAATCCAGCTTCCTCCAGTGATCTCATTCCTACTATTCTATCAATGGTTCCTCACCCAGTTATCAGTGACCTTGTTGAATATGTTCCTGCTCTGGTTGGTGTCTTGAAAAAAAACGATACTCTTCAAGGTAATGCAGCAATTACTCTTCCTCAGATTATTGCTATTTTAGTTACACACGAATCTTCTTCTGATTCAACCATTTCTCAACTATTCGGGTACTTACTAACTGATTACGACAACGATCAGAAGGGAACTAGAACTCCATTATTAATCGCAACTTTAAGTGAGATTGTCCAGAAATTATTTGCTCGGCAAAGATTTAATCCGATTTCCCCAGACTCTCTCTCTTCGTTCTACAAGATCATAAGAAACGAGTTGTCTTCAACTTCATCATCTCTCGCAAGATTAACTGCTGCCAATTTTGCTGGTGTTCTCAGATATGGGGGATTTGGTCCTGTTATCACAGACTCTATAGTCATTGGTTTAGAGGATCATAAGAAGGATATTGTCAATATTCTGGAAAATTCACTAACTAAGCTAGGACCAGCTGGTTACCAATCATTAGCTTTATCGACATTATCTGAATCTGAATCAATCGATGAGCAATTGACAAGTATCGAATCAAAATTGTTGAACTCTTACGACACTAAGGATCTGGATATACTTTTCTCCATTGGTGAAGCCTTATCAATCATCTGTAGTGGCTGGAACTCAAATTTTTTGAAATACACACCAACTCTCCAGGATGTTAATTTTTCTACCAATACATTACCAAGAGAAACTTCCAGAATGACAGTTGTCTTGAACAAACTATTATCAATGACTAAACAAACTAAACCCACTATTAGAAGGGCTTCATGTGTCTGGCTACTTGCGTTGGTACAATATTGTGGTGAGTCTTTTGTGATTTTAGCTGAAGCGTCAAATATTCACCTCACATTCATGAAGCTTCTTACAGATTCTGATGAAGTTGTGCAAGATACTGCTTCTAGAGGTTTGGGTATTGTTTATGAATTAGGCAATGCTGACTTAAAGGAGACCTTAGTCAAGAGTTTGTTAAGATCTTTTGCTGATACCACATCTGGTAACAAGTTGTTAGCTGGTACTGTTGATAAAGAGACCGAATTGTTTGAGCCAGGCGTTCTTAAGACACATGATGGTTCTGTCTCTACTTATAAGGATATCTTGAGTTTAGCTACTGAAGTTGGAGATCCAAGTCTTGTTTACAAGTTCATGTCTTTGGCTAAGACTTCAGCATTATGGTCATCTAGAAGAGGTATTGCTTTTGGTCTAGGGAACGTTATGTCAAAAGCCAGTTTGGGGAAGCTCTTGGTAGATAATCCAACTATGGCAAGGAGACTCATTCCAAAGTTATACAGATACAGATTTGATCCAAACTCCCTTGTATCCCAATCCATGGATGATATTTGGAAGACTCTTGTTCCTGACTCTTCAAAAATAATTGAAGTATACTCTTCGGAAATCATAAGTGAACTGCTCTCCAGTATGGGTAAGAACGAATGGAGAGTCAGACAAGCAGCTACTGTTGGCATGACTGATATCTTACAGACATTGCCGCCTGATCAGTATATGGAGAGACAAGAGGAAATCTGGACAATGGGATTTAGAATCTTAGATGATATCAAGGAAAGTGTTAGAAAGGCTGGTGGTAATTTGACCAGGAACTTATCCAAGTCCTTGATCCAGAACATCAAATCTGATAGTTCTGTTGAAAGATCACACACAATGTTGTTGAAGCTTTTGCCATTTCTTTTAGGTACAAAAGGTATCAATAGTGACTCGGATGACATTAGAGAATTTGCTTTGGAGACACTTATCTCATTGATCAAATCAGCTGGAAAAAAGATCAAACCATTTATTGCCGATTTGATTGAACAACTTGTTCATCTAATATCCACACTAGAGCCACAAATAATGAATTATCTTGCCTTGAATGCTCAAAAGTTTAAGGTTGAGAGTGATTTTATCGATTCTAGAAGAGTTCAAAGTTTAAGTTCTTCACCAATTATGGACACTATTGAACGCTTGATCGATTTATCGGATGAGGAAATCATTGGCGATGTCGTTACTAAGGTGAGATCCGCTATCAAAGGTTCTGTTGGTCTTCCATCGAAATTTGCTGGTTCCAAGATTATAGCCAGTTTGGTTCTCAGACATTATCAAATCATTAAGCCATACAGCGATTCCTTACTTTTAACTTGTTCTTCTCGTCTGAATGATCACAATAATACTGTTTCAGCTTCTTATGCCGTCGCTGGTGGATACGTTTGTCGTGTTGCTTCTCTTCAAGCTGTTTTGAAATATTCGAGAAAGATTCAAACACTCTTTTTTGGTTCAGAAACTACACCATCTACTACTCGTTCTAAAAAAACTGCTGGTTTAGCTTCTCAAGCTGTTTCAAAACATGGAGGAGAAAGATTCAGTGAAGTGGCATCAGAATTCCTACCAATCGCCTTTATTTGCAAGCATTATGAGAACGATCAAATCAGCAAACCATTTGAGTTAGAATGGTCTGAAAACACATCTGGCGTTGGTGCCATCAAATTGTATTTACAAGAAATTGTTGATCTAGTTGTGAAATATATTGTATCCACTGACTATGACATCAGAAGAGTTGTACTGAAAAGTATTATCAATGCCTTCGATGTCATAGATGAGATTACAAATGCGAAGATTTTGAAACCAATTCTAGGATCATTAATCAGCGCTACCCATGTTATCTATTGGAACGACAAAGAGTTAGTTTTTGCTGCTTTGGTTTCTGTTTCCATGAAGTGCAGAAATTTCCTGATTGATAATCCAGAAACATTTGAATCAATTAAGAAGGGAATCTTGAAAGCTTCTCTTTCCACCAAGAAAGGTTATATCGGATTTGTTGTTATTTCATTGAGTCAATTTGTGAGAGCCTTTCCTTCAGCTGATATTTATGAACAGGCCATTCCATCTTTTATGAAGCGCTTGAAAGCTTTGAATTCTCCTTCAACGGATAATGACTCTGAAACTGATAGTGATGAGGAAATGAGTGATACTAATATGGCCAAAAAGACTACGATTCATAGTAAGTCAACCCAAGGAAATTTATTGAAAGAACAGACCAAGATTGATACATTGAAATCATTTTCAGATTGTTTTCAACTATATGATAGTGCTACAAAGTATCATATGCCGACTCTGGAATTAATTGTCAATGAGGTGAAATCATCATTCACTTCATCCGTTTATGAACCTACTTGGAAGACCAATCTTGCTATTGTTGAATGCTTGAAACTGATCACCACCACGTTGGTACCATATAGAAATATCAACTCAGATACTGTGGCAACAGAATTATTGCTATCAGCTTGGAAACAGGTTAGCTTGAATAACTTCACATCTGAGACCATCGAAAATGTCAGGGTTCAGAGTGCCCGTCTTGGGAAAACTATCATTGAACTCAATATTGAGATACTTTCTAGAGAGGTATCTACAGATTTGAGTTCTCTATTAAACACAGACCCATCTTCTATTGTCAAGGTTGAGATAGCAAACGCTTTAAAATAAGTTAGTGATATAAGCTTGTTTAATACTATATAATAAAATTACTATAGCTTTGTCATGACATAGTCCACACGCCTAAATCGATCAGATGTGAAACATTGTCTATTATAGTAATAAAACCTAGCACAATTATACACATATCTTCAAGCAGGTATCTTATGATAAATTGTAGATTATTACATAGGATCAGTATAATCATCAAAGCATCTCAAACTTCAAAGATGATCCTATCTATAAATAAAAGTATCAAAACATATTACCAGTAGATATGAATATACATACCACCTCTCAATCTCAAGACCAAGTGTAAGGTAGACTCCTTTTGAATGTTGTAATCAGACAAGGTTCTACCATCTTCCAATTGCTTACCTGCAAAGATTAAACGTTGTTGGTCTGGTGGGATACCTTCCTTGTCTTGGATCTTGGACTTGACATTGTCAATGGTATCGGAAGACTCAACCTCTAAAGTAATGGTTTTGCCGGTCAAAGTCTTCACAAAGATTTGCATACCACCTCTCAATCTCAAGACCAAGTGTAAGGTAGACTCCTTTTGAATGTTGTAATCAGACAAGGTTCTACCATCTTCCAATTGCTTACCTGCAAAGATTAAACGTTGTTGGTCTGGTGGGATACCTTCCTTGTCTTGGATCTTGGACTTGACATTGTCAATGGTATCGGAAGACTCAACCTCTAAAGTAATGGTTTTGCCGGTCAAAGTCTTCACAAAGATTTGCATACCACCTCTCAATCTCAAGACCAAGTGTAAGGTAGACTCCTTTTGAATGTTGTAATCAGACAAGGTTCTACCATCTTCCAATTGCTTACCTGCAAAGATTAAACGTTGTTGGTCTGGTGGGATACCTTCCTTGTCTTGGATCTTGGACTTGACATTGTCAATGGTGTCGGAAGACTCAACCTAGAGCGAGAAATGTTAGTATATCATTCAGCAAGTGGATAAGAACAACTATCAATATTATGTCTGTCATATGTGACCTGTCACTTATAGTTGGAGGTGAACAACATGTTGTTTGTAGTAATAACAAATGATGTGTACGAACAAACAGGTGGCAAATTACACAAACAACGGAGTGTGGCAACATACTTCTAAGGTGATTGTTTTACCAGTTAAAGTTTTAACGAAGATTTGCATTTTTAATGAATCAGGAATTTAAGTTGTTTTGTTAATATTTCTAGCGTTGTGGTGTAACTCATTTTAAAGTTGTGGTTAAGGAATAGAAACAGGATTTACCTTTGGATTTATAAACAATCAAAAAGCTGACACATGTTGTGTACATGTGGTTGCAGGTACTGATAGCCATATCTTCGCGAAAATTTTGACATATAATGGATAATTTCCTATTTGGGTGATAGTTCCGAAAATTACTTCGAAATAGAAGAAATTTGTTTTCTTTCCTCTTCCGGAAGTAATACATCTGTGTTGTTTTCTGGGTATCAATTAATATGTATTACTGATAAATAATTATAAACCTCAAAACAGGCAATTTTCCAATTTTGTTTTTGAAAAATTAGCTCTTCTTGAAACCTTCTAATTACTTACTAACTATGTTCTTGAATTTTATTGTATTTCAAATTTCGTTCTCTCAAACAGAATATTTGGAACGAGGATTGTCAAGTCTAGATCATCACGTGATAAATGAATATTGAGTGATATAGAGGTTGTGTGTTATAGAGCGTAAGCACTATACTTGAATCACGTGCTGAAATTGCTAGAATATTCTAGATCTCTTCTATTAAGGATCAGTTATCTAGAAGATTCTATCAAGTTTACTTTGCCACTTTGGCTGAACTAGTATATAAGGATCTGTTCCTCTTGTCTCAACTGCTCGTCTCATACATACGTTACATATATTTTATATAGCCAGTGTTACATAATAGATCGGAATGCTACCAAACTGATCCTAATGTATTGGAATTGTTGTCTATATAAATAAGGCGTTCCCGTTCTCAGCAGCTATTCAGTTTAAATAATAGTCTTATAGTGTTTAAATAGGCTAGTCAAATTAGAGTATAATCATTGAGTACTTTAACAGCCAGTGCTTATTCACATTATCTAAGTTTACTCAAGCTACCATACGGTAGACATATTACATTGTGACAACAACTGTTTAATATATGAAGAGGATAATATTGAAGTCAAACCCAGCCAACCAGGGTCCAGGAGTATTCATTGTTGTAAAAGTCTATTCAGTCAAGAAACAAGTTATTTCCTCTAAGAAACTTAAAGGAATTCTTGAACATTGTGTCGGGTATTTGAAGTTTTTACTTAAGCTATATTGTATACAATGGGGGCCTGGGTGTTGTAATTTGCAACAGTAGTCACACTCAAATACATATGTATTCCAAATTAATCATGAGCTGGATTAAATTCGACAGAATTTAATTTTTATCGGTCCAGGTAGGATACAAACATAATTCGGGACAAAAAACACACTTACAAAGTACAATACACGAAGAACTCAGGACTATATATTAGCCTTCCAGATGGTGGAATCCAAGGTAATGGAGTGATCCAGGACGAAATTATAATTGTATTTTGAAAACAGCTTTCCCACAGTACTTATGAGCCCCAAGTACTCATGCTAGGAGATATCAGATGCTCATTATATGAATATATGCAACTAAATCATCTGAATCTGAGTAACTACTAACTCGAGAAAGCCCCTTAAATCTAGTGGGTATATATATTAATCATTAATGTATCAAAAATTCCCTCGCGACTAGTATTGTCAATCCACATGGCTCAAGTAGAGATCAACTGATTTCAAATTATCACTGTATTACTCTTCTGTTATATCAGCTAAAATAGAGTTCGAAAGTATTTCATTCTGTGAAGTTGAGATTCCCCATGTGTTGATTGGTCTGGCTAGATCCAAGCTGTACGATCCTCTCATTGGTATACTAACAGGCACATATATATCACTAACTTGAATATCATCTGAAGATCTGTTGATATCTAATGATGATCTCAAATTGGGTGCAGGATGTGACATTTGTGTTCTGAATATGTGAAACTTTGCTCTTTTGCTTTCAAGTAGTGATTCATCGTTTAGAAGTGTTGTTATCTTGGCTGCTTTGGAGCTTATTTGCTGTGCAATATCATCATTACCCTGAATTTGAATTTCTTGTAATGCCTTAATAATATAAGCGTTTGATTTGATCCATGAGAGGAATTCTGGTGATCCAGCAACCATACAATACAAACTAACTGTTAATGACTTAAGAATATGTCTCCAGTTCCTAGAAGAATCATTTAGTCTCTTGATTAAAATGTCACTGATCTGTTTCAATGGCTTGGTTTCATTAGTTAATATGGCAATATTATTAAGTTCAGTAGCAGTAGGTCCAAATTTGTCATTTGATGTTGCTTGTTTAATCTTGATCTCAGCCGATGATGAACTTATGTTCTTGATGGTTCGTACTAGCCTTCTAGGCATACTATAACTTGATTAAAAGCAAGGAGGAGTGCGAGATCCTAGCCTCAATAATGAATTATTTGAAGGAATAAATTACAATGATTTCCCTTTTGATGCAATTGAAGGCAAATAGGTCTATCAAATCAATCAAGATCGAATATTCTCTTGTGGGCCTGTTGAAGGTAATTTCGTAATTGGAATATATTAGGCGTATCACTTATTCCCAAAAATGAGCTTGATCTTAGTCACAAATCACTTTAGAAATTAATGGTCAAAGTTGTCGATTACACATACACTCACTCACTTTCTTTTAACCCTTCCCCTATAGGTCCTATCATTATTAGCGCAGAAAAGGAGTTATCACGTGTGTTGCTTATATAATATTTAGATTTGGGATGCGCATGAATAGATTTTAAAAAAATTTATTTGCAAATCCAACCAAATACTACAGAACAAAACAATAACCTCAAAGAAAAATTCTGTTGATCATCACCTTACATTCACTAATAACATCACATATCGTAAAATGGTTGATAACATTGTCAGAATAGAACACGATCGTGTCACCAATACCGTTGCTACCGACTATCCAGGCTACCACAACGATGGACAAGACTACTCTTGGAACTTAGAAAAGTTCAAATCCAAGTTTGACATACAGATCTCTTACCTTAATGAAAGAGTTGCTAACTTTGACTTGGTAAACATCGACACTTCTGTTGCAAACGCATTTCGTCGTATCATGATCAGTGAGGTCCCAGCCGTTGCTGCTGAACAAATTTACATTTTCAACAACACCTCTGTCATACAAGATGAAGTATTAGCTCACAGAATTGGTTTGATTCCATTGAGAGTTGACCCAGATCTTTTGGACTGGGTTGATACATCTATCGATGAAAAGGATAGATCCACTGATGCTAACACTATTGTCATGACATTGGACGTCACTTGTTCCAGAAACCCAAATGCTCCAAAGGGTTCCACTGATCCAAACGAATTATACAAGAACAGCAATGTCTACGCTAGAGACTTGAAGTTCGAAGCTCATGGCTCTCAACTGGAAAAATTGAAGACTCCTGTTGTTGCATCTGATCCAGATATTTTGATTGCTAAGTTAAGACCAGGACAAGAAATTTCTTTAAGAGCCCATTGTATACTAGGTATTGGTGCTGACCACGCCAAATTCTCTCCAGTATCCACTGCTTCTTACAGATTACTTCCAACTATTGATATCACAGAGTCTATCACTGGTACAGATGCTAGAGAATTCCAAAAGATGTTCTCTACTGGTGTCATTGATATCAACTCCAACGGTGAAGCTTACGTCAAGGACGCTAGAAGAGATACTGTTTCCAGAGAAGTCTTGAGACATGAGAAGTTCAACGGCAAGGTTAAGTTAGGTAGAAAGAGAGATCACTTTATCTTCAATGTTGAATCCACAGGTGCTATGTCTCCAGAAGAAATCTTCTTCAAGTCGGTTAGAATCTTAAGAAACAAGGCTGAATATTTGAAGGAGTGCCCTATTGGTCATTAGGTTTAATTGTTTGAGTAAAATACGTGTAATATAGAATATATTTCATTAATGGTGTCAACTACTTCCAATTTAAAAGTATAGCGAAGATTATAAGCCTGTAGCTCCGTATAATGTATAGCAGATCTATGTCATAATATTCGTAAAATTGATGTTACCTGAAGTGAAGTAACCATCGTAAGATTCTAATGTAGATTCAGTACCATTTTCAGTCGCTTCATCATCGTAGGTAAAGTTCATGATTTCATGGTATACCTTTAGTGGATCCATGGAAGATATCTTGGTTCTTCCACTAAACCCATCCTTCTCCAAGTGCGTTGCTGTTTCTTCGTTCGCTGATATGTATTTGTTAATATCTAGAATCGAAGAGTGGTAAATCAAGCAGTACTGAATAGCGAAAATAATGATGTTGAAATATAGAAGTGTGAATCTAGAGTAGGGCTTGTGCTCGCCAATGATTTGAATAGATAGACCACCAAAAAAGAAATTATCTTCTGTACCACCAAATCCAATGTTAGGGTCATCTGATGGGACACCAACTATTAGGTCAAGGAGAAAACATAAAATGTTTAAAATCAGCATGCTTATAAACAATGATTTGATGATACGTTTTTTCTGATTCTTGGTGACGGTAAACCCTTTAGGGAATGGTTCGATCAAAAGACTATGAAGACATAATCTCA
The DNA here is from genome assembly GCA_030566875.1 of Waltiozyma chaumierensis. Classification (NCBI taxonomy): domain Eukaryota; kingdom Fungi; phylum Ascomycota; class Saccharomycetes; order Phaffomycetales; family Wickerhamomycetaceae; genus Waltiozyma; species Waltiozyma chaumierensis. The sequence continues at coordinate 34,036 of JAKUBK010000154.1, read as the reverse complement.
GTACGAATCTTACCAATGAGATATTCTTGAGATACAATATGCAAATAAATACAAACCCTAAGATTCTGAATGAATCTATGAGACTCTGCTTGAATTTGGCTTTTTTGAGTTTGAGGGTTTTGAGATTATTGATGTGTTGTTCCTTTGGATCGATTGGAATGTGTACCATAATGAAGCTCCTTCAATAAGCGTGAATTCCATACAAAAAAAAAGGTGGTCTAGTCAAAAGTAAGAATGGTTCTTCTATTTCAGGGGCTGAGGTTTGTGAAATGATATCTTCAAGAAATGGATTTCGGTTGATTGTACTCATAATTGTGTATTTATTTATAAATAATGATGTTGTTGTTGAAACGAATGATTTGAGTCTTCCTTTGTAAACAGGGTAACCCGGCTTCACTGTTCTTTAATTCACCTTTTTAGCGTGTTTCGCAGGCCAAAGTTTGATGGATGGGCCGGCTGTAGTGCAAAAGATTGGTGTTTTTCGCTGTTTCGGCAGAATTAGAATGAAATAAATTTATACATCTGGTGGATCTACTGGTGCAGCTTTGTAAACAACAAAAGGGGGCAACTTCTCTAACCAATAACTGCCATCCTTTCTGCCCTTTTAACTTGAATTTTGCTAGAATTTAATCTGGAATCAATCTCAGTGCCTCAGCTATACTTTTTTTGATCTCTTAATCACGGCTTCTCCTACATTCAAAAGAACACACCATATAGCATTCCCTGACATTCTTGAGGTTTTTGCACACATCGACCAACCACTCAACTGGAATAATCATTACTATTTACGATGGCTTTAACTAACAATGTATCGATGAAGTCCATATCTACATCAAACCTGATCAATTCAGCAAACAGTTCCAGTCTGAATATAAATACATCACTCCATAACAACAGCACACCGAATATACTTAGTATACCGAGTCCTCTTGGTTTAAATCCTTCATCTTCCACGCTATCAGTTCCAGCGACTTCTTCGGGAAATGCCAATACGCTGATGCTTATGAATAGACAAGTCACAAACGAAGACTCTCTCTTTTACATTTGTTTGAAATTAAAACGAAGATTAGAGACTGTTCCCCAATTGAAACCATATCTCAATTTATCTTACTCCAGTGCTGAGGTTCTTTCCGAAAACCAAGCATTATCTTTATCACAGCATAAAAATTCTTCAAACTCCAGTATCAATAGGCAAAGGAGTACCAGTTTAAGATCCACTGACTCCAACAACTTCAGAGCCAGTTCCTATTCCAATTTCAGTAATATCAGTGAAGAAACTTCAACTTCGATGATTGTTCCATTAAATACATTCCATGCAGGTGTGTTACCAGCAAATATCAACTGTGACCCTGTCACTCAGCTATGGTCTCTCTTCCAACAAGGCTCTCCATTGTGTGTCATTTTCAATTTGATTAAACCTTCACAGGCACTTCCTGTGATTTCATCAGACGATATTAAGATCTGCAAGAAATCTATATATTCTTTCATCTTGGCTTGTACAGAACATCTCAACTTTGATAGCTCCGATTTATTCACCATCTCGAACGTCTTCTCCGACAACACTGAAGATTTCATGAGGATTGTGAACGTTGTCAACAAAACAATCGATTTAGCCCCCCATATTTTCAAGCCCGTCACTATTGATGATGAACTTAAGTCCGGTGACTCCAAGTCCAAGGTACTCAGAGAGATAGTGGAAACTGAGAGAAAGTATGTTTCTGATTTAGAAGTTTTGAGTAAGTACAAGGATCAGTTATTGGAGAACAACATCATGAACTCTGATGACGTTTATACACTCTTCCCAAATCTTGACCCTATTATCGACTTCCAACGCAGAGTTTTGATCTCCTTTGAAATCAACAGTTTATCTGACCCGAAGTATCAAAGAATTGGTTCTATTTTCATTCACGCTCAAGCCTTTTTCAAGCTTTATATTCCTTGGTCGGTTGGTCATAAATCAGCTATTGATTTTATCAATTCAAGCCCTCTCCAGCAATCGAATCCAAACATGATCATAGAAAACAGTTTTGAATTACAGAGTTTCTTGTTAAAGCCAGTTCAAAGGCTCTGTAAATACCCATTGTTATTGAAAGAATTGCTCAAATACACCGATACCACGTCTCCAAATTACACAGAATTGGTAGCATCCTTGGATATCGCAAAAAAAATTGCCAATGACATCAATGAGAACCAAAGAAGAGTTGAGAATGTTGAGGTTTTAAAGAAGCTTTATGACAAGGTGGTCGATTGGAAAGGATATAACGTTCAGAGTTTTGGTGAGTTGTTATTTTATGACAAGGTTTCTGTCAAGGACAACTCCAAGATATCCGAAGAACGTGAATTCCAGATTTATTTGTTCGAAAATATCATTATCTTCTTTAAGGAGTTATTACCTCAACAGAAAAAACCATCCATAACTGCTCTTAAGAAACGATCTCAAACAAACCTTTTGCACCAGGAAATACTCGGATTAGAGCTTAAAGGACGTATCTCAATCGCAAATATCTACAATATAAGCTCAGTAAACCCACATCAATTGAATATTTCATGGTCGGGTATGAAGGACACTGGTTGTTTCTTGATGAAGTTCAAGAATGATGAGGTGAGATCAAATTGGGAGCAGTGTATCAGAAGACTTGTGGTGAACTTACAGGATGATTATAACCAGAGAAACAGTAACGGTGGTGACACTCTGGTTGGTGGCATGTCCAATTTGAACATGGATGGTGATAGAATAAGTAATGGCTTCTCCATTTCTACCAGCGAAAGGTCATCATACGTTGGGAACGGCAGTAGAGTTGCATCAGACTCCACCACAGGCACAAGTTCCAATGGCTCTGTTTATCAAGATAAGATTCTAAGGCACAAATCTGAGATTCAAACACCTCAATCAAGAAGAACCACTCAGGAATTACAAGCCAAACGATCGGTTTCTGAAACTGTAAGAGCGTCTACATTAAGCAGTTCGATCATGGTAAAGCTTATGTACAAGAAGGACCTGTTCACTATGATGACAGCTTTGGATATCCCAGTTCAAGAGTTCATTAACAAGGTTGAAAGAAAAATTACCCAATGTGGTGGGACAATGAACAGTAAAATCAAATATCAAGATGAAGATGGTGATTTGATTGTGATACAGAGTGAGGATGATTGGAATTTGGCTAAGGATATGATGAAGGAGTCCTCCGAAAAGGTTTTATATGTCTGGGTTGCATAGCTCTGCTGTTTCTTTTATTGTAGTTTGAATCAAACTGCTTATAGTGTAATAATTTATTTAATTACAGTATATACATATCACTTGCAATTTATACTCTATTTTAGTACATATTGATCATCCATCTCTCAGTTAATAGATACAATTATTTAGGCCACAGACCTTCCGGTTGATCTTTCTTCGCCTCTTAAGTTATACTGTAAAATGAATATCGGCAATTAAAACACTGACAGTTAGATTAATCCGGGTGTTTGTACCCGATCGAAGTCAAAGAAAGCGTTCATCAGTTGGATCCCGATATCGAACAGAAAAAACTGTGAGAAACAATAAAAAATTACCTGATTTAATTACAGATTATTAACACATAGTTTTGTGTAAAGATCCAATCTAGGTGTAATTACCTTGGAGGTGTTTAAAAGTGTTTATTAATTTGGTGTCAATATTGGGGGTAGAGATATACATATATGATTTCAAATTTGTAGAATCTCATTGGCCCTTTGAGCAACAGGATACAGTCTCTCTGTTGGGTATGGCCACGTCAGAAGATATTTGGGGCTAACCAAAAACATACCTATCTGATTTTTGGGTCCTTCAAAAACATCATCAGGTCTTTCTATACTCGCGCTATATTTTCTTTCCATTATATAGATTGACCTCTCAACTTCTATCTAATTCATTTGAATTAGATGGATATCTGAATCTGGAGAGTGTCACACTAAGTTGCAATTTGATTGAATCAGCTTTAAGTCATCATCAGGTCGCGCTCGCTGTCATACATCCGACCAACTGCAGATATCCTACATAATATACAATTTTCAATTAATTTATCTCAAATTAATATGTTCAATTCTAGAAGCTGGTTACTTAAATAACATCAAAATTCTTCTTGATAATCTTTTGTTTTACTACTCTGGGTTCACACTTGTATCATTGAGACCAATTTTTTTTATTATTCTACACTTTCTATTCAATATATCAGACATTCACTGATCCTCCCAAAAAAAAAATCACTCCATAATAACATAGTATTTGACAGAGTCATTCCTAAGCAACATGTCTCTAAGAAAACAACTACTGACAGAAGCTAAACTTTGCTCCAAACGTATCACCAACCTATCTGCTAAGAGCTACAGGGTAATTATTCCATCCATCCTAAATCAATCGATCAATAATGGCTCTATACACAGTAAATTTGGAGTTAACAGGAGGTTATTCAGTACTTCTGTGGGTAGATACCAAGTTGTCTCTGAAGAAGTTCAACCAGACCAATTTGATCAAGAAACCATCGGAATTTTGAATGAAGAAAGAGCAGCCGATCAAGTCGATGTCTGTATTATTGGTGGTGGTCCAGCTGGTCTTGCAACTGCCATCAAGATCAAGCAACTACAATCAGAAAACGATGCTAGAGAAATTAGAGTCGTTGTTCTTGAGAAAGCTGGCGATATGGGGTCACATATCGTCAGTGGTGCTGTCTTAGAACCAAGGGCTTTGAGAGAATTGTTCCCTGAAAGTGAATACTACAACGAGAATGGCGAAGGTATTCCCTTGCCTGCTGATATGGTCACCTTAGTTGAAGATGAGACCTTAAGATACCTGATCGGTAATTACGCCATCCCATTACCTGAACCACCTCAGATGTTAAATAAGGGCAAGAATTACATTGCTTCCTTAGGTGAGGTTGTCAAGCACTTGGCAGAAAAAGCAGAAGAGTTGGGTGTTGAAATTTATCCATCGACTGCTGTTTCTGAAGTTCTCTACAATAATGACGGTTCTGTCAAGGGTGTTGCTACCAAAGATATGGGGTTGGGTAAAAACGGTTTACCAAAGGACAGTTTTGAGAGAGGCATGGAATTCCATGCCAGATCCACTGTCTTTGCTGAAGGTTGTCATGGTTCCTTGTCTAAGGAAGTCATCAAGAAGTTCAACTTGAGAGAAGGTCGTGAAAACCAAACTTATGGTTTAGGTATCAAGGAAGTTTGGGAAGTTGAATCATCCAAGTTCAAGCCGGGTTTCATCGGTCACTCTTTGGGTTACCCATTATCTTACGATGTCTATGGTGGAGGCTTCATGTACCACTTTGGTGATGGTTTAGTTGCTGTTGGTCTTGTGGTCGGGTTAGATTACAAAAACCCGTGGGTTTCTCCATATCAAGAATTCCAAAAGATGAAGCATCATCCATTCTATTCATCTGTCTTAGAGGGCGGTAAGTGTATTTCTTATGCTGCTAGAGCTTTGAATGAAGGTGGCTTTCAAAGTGTTCCAAAGTTACATTTTCCAGGTGGTGTCTTAGTTGGTGCTACAGCTGGTTTCATGAATGTTCCAAAGGTTAAGGGTACACATACAGCTATGAAGTCTGGTATGCTTGCTGCTGAAAGTATTTATTCTGCTATTTCTGAGATGGAACCAATCAAGACCGAAGAAGATGAAGACTATGATCCAGAAAAAGCCATCATCTCTGAGCCACTCGACTTGAAATCATTTGAAGAAGCTTACAAAAGATCATGGATCCATGAAGAATTGAAAGAAGTTCGTAACTTAAGACCTTCTTTCGGTACCAACCTTGGCCTATATGCTGGTGTTGTGTATTCTGGCTTGGACTCCTTAATATTAAAGGGTAGAATTCCATGGACCTTCAAGCACCACAGATCCGATGCTGCATTAACTGAAGATGCGTCCAAGTACGAAAAGATTGAGTATCCAAAGCCAGACAGTAAGATCTCATTCGATATCTTGACATCTGTGTCTAGAACTGGTACTTACCATGATGAAAACGAAAGAAACCATTTAAGGGTTCCAGATCAAGACATGGAAAAGCACACAGATATTTCTTATCCAAAGTACAAGGGTGTTGAGAACAGATTCTGTCCAGCTGGTGTTTATGAGTACGTTGAAGATGAGACCGCTAAGCACGGTGTCAAGTTCCAGATCAACTCACAAAACTGTATTCATTGTAAGACATGTGATATCAAGGTTCCAACTCAGGATATCAACTGGACCGTTCCAGAAGGTGGAGATGGACCAAAGTACGTCATGACTTGAAAGCTAACTATGTATCAATACCCATATTTTAATAACATTTCCATTAATCCAATATTATAGAAACTTTACCACAGGTTAAATAGTAGGATTCTAGTGAATGAGGCCATGAAATTTACTACGATTCGTAAAAACTTACAGGTCAGAATTAAAGTCTTTAAACAAGTTGGTGAGGGTGATGATTTTTAACAGTGGTATGAAAGTAACAAACAAATAGCGGATGTGTGAACTGTACAATAAGATGAAAGAAAGAGTTTATAAGTAACTAATGCAATTAATAAGTTTGTTCAAGAAAACATAGAATCCAATTCAGCCAAAGATACATCTTCTGGCGCACCAATATCCTGGGTCAAGAAACCAGCTCTGACAGCCTTAACCCACTTAGGGGCAACAGGAGGTTCATCTCTGAGAGATAATCTCGCGGTATGAGATGAGATGGATAGCCTTGATTCTCTATCAAACCCAAGATGTACAGGACCAGCTGATTTGACACCATCCATTTGAGTCGAACTCGGACCAGAAGGATTGGATTGGGCTCTTGGGAATCTTGAGGCGGCAGCAATGGTCACAGAGTGACATCCCTTCTTGCTTTGTATGAAAGACATAGATTTGGATCTCTTGTTGCCAGTTCTCATGGTGGTTTTGATATGGTGGAAGCTCTGGCCACCTCCAATAAAATCATCCATATCCTCGTCTTCTTCGTCTTCATCATGAATGGTGTCGAGATTATCCATATCGTAATCTAGAATGGCTGTTGAGTCTGTGCTGGTAACAGTTTGATAGGTAGGCTTCAACATGGTGAACTTACTCAGTGATCCCAGAGATGCTGTCACAGGAGCAGATGAATATGGAATAGATAGCTGAGGTAATGTTAAATCCAGTTGAATTGGATCATCAAATGTGTTTCTAGTGATACCTAAATCAAATGCAGTGGCACGTCTCTTCATTTCATGTTGAACTGGTGTAACCACTTGGTCATCTGGGTTAAATCCCTCAAACATACTCTTCTTATCAGATATTATGATTGATGATGTGGTGGCGGGGTCTTCTAAAACAACGGTTTGGGCTTTTTTGATGTTGTTTAATCGCTGGGTTTCAATGGCTGCCAATGCATGTTCTTGATAATCAGCAGCCAATAAACCACGATAAACATAGACCATTCTTTTTGGTGAAGCATCAGCCCATTCCCTTGAGAGAGCATACTTCAAGTCTTTCTCTCCCTTTTCAACTCTCTTAACATACGCATTCAACTTGGCAGAAACCAAGTTCGATGTCTTGGTTGATAATTGTGCCATGTCTGGGTGTGATTCGATTAGCACATCACAGATTTGTTTAACAGTCATACCTTTAAGGGCTTCGTCGTGTTCGTATAAAATAGCAAAGATTTGAAATAAAACATCATCATCTAAGGAATCACATTTCTCAGGGAGTGGACGTTCGCCGGTTACTGGAATCGTGGTGGAAATACCGATCGCTATCAAAGCCTTGGTAGATTCTTTCTTTTCCTTCTTTTCTTTCTTTTCCTTTGGGGCCTTTTCCTTCTTTTCCTTCACGGCTGGAGGTGGGGGCGTTGATTGGGATGAAGCGGAAGATGGTATCGTACTCGTTGGTGAAGCATCTGACATGTTATCAGGACTTGAACTTGTCGACTTATCTGGTGTTGATTCCCTGATGTGTGTAGGAGAAACACCTTCATTGTACACTATTTCATCCTTCTTGACTGGCTTTGGAGACTTTAGAATAGATTTCTTTGGTTGCAAATCATTATTCAAACTCAAACGACGAGGCTTGAACGATGGTGAGCTAGAAATAGCCTCCTCATTTACTGGAAATTTGACAGGGGTTCTGTTAGCTAAGGCCATGTTTGTGATAAAAGTTGACAAATGATTGGCTTTGAACAACTAATTGATTGAATCTAATGACTAGTGAAAACCTTCGATTCAAAAGAAATTGAAAGAAAAAGATGACAAAAATAACAAAATAGAATAAAAACACGTGAACTTGATATAGTGAATTGGGTTGTGAACCTTTAGAATCTTCTTAGGTATACTGAATTCCCTAGAGATGGAATTAATCAAAGAACTTTGGAATAAATCACTGATCTGACTGTTGCTCACTAACTCACAACTAAGTGGTTGATAGAACAAAAGGCTGGATGTAAAGAAAGTTCTATGAATCACGGATTCTCTTCACTGACGTGAATTGGCCAGAAAAAGAAACAGGGAAGTAGTATATGATATGTTCGAAGCTGAGGATACACCTGGTTGTTATATCGATATTGTTCGGTATGCGTGCAAAATATGACAAATAATCAAGGAAGAAAAAGGTTGAAAATAAGCGTTGCTTGTATCACTGAACGAGAAGAAGAGTTAGTTATTTGAAATCTTTGAGTTACATCCCATCAGAATCAAAGTTATTCATTAGTGCAAGTGAATATTGTGGGACTGTCCATGATATATGTGTCAAATACGTGTGGACACAAGTGAAAAACAACCGGACACCACACAGATGGAAAACAACCACCGCACTATGGATAAAACAGGGACTGCTGAGGTGGAAACGAGCTCTATTCATATAAATATCTCTGATGATTACAGTGTAGAGCGGAGTGTATCTTACATCTTAATCTTTAGCCTTTGATCTTTGGTGGATAGATTCTTAGGTTGTGTCAAAACTTCCGAAAATCATAGAAGGAAAGGAATCCCCTTTTTTTCGTTTTTATTAGTTTTTTTCCCTTTGGAAATTGCATGTGTAGCCTTGTGAGTCGCTTTGTCAGCTAATTGTTTGGATCTTTCTGCAGCTGGTGTGCGTGTGCAGAGACTCTAGAGGCGACAGGTGGGTGGCAGAATTTAATCGGTAGGGCCACAGGTAGACTATCTGTGTTGGAACTTGAGAGTTGTAGAATCTTGGAGATAACAATATTTCAAATTCAGATCTTTAAAAACGTTCGTTTAAACTGACATCACTTCCGAAGAAAATATGTTGAGTTTTTACACATTACAATAATATCAATCATTATTCAAATATCTACTACTCGTATGCTGTGAACGGTTTACTGCGGGAAAGCTGGCTAATAAGGGAACTAGGCACCGTGAGTTGAATAAGGTCCAAATGCACTAAATACTAAACAGCAATGGGACTATACATCGTTCAATTATGTAAAACACATCAAAACAATATTGTAAATTTGTAGTACGAATTGCTTCAGATGGGAATTATAGGGATGAAAGACTTACATATTGTCCGTTTATATTACCTTGGTGGATGTATCGATGAGTTAAGATTCTTGAAAATGGGTTTATTAAAAACAAATACCTGATCAAACTCACATAGCTAGTTGACTTTCTGGACTGTGGGCACTGGACTTAGCCAGGCTCTGGCCTCTGATGGACTGGCCCTGGGCCCTGGGCCCTGGCCCTTGGCGCCTGTGGGAAGAAAGATTTTCCAAATCTGCCAAATACAAACGGCCCCGCCTAGACTACAAAGGTGGGGCTGCATAATATTGTGTCAAACGCAAATTGGAACAGGTGCATAGAAATTATGCCCGATATGGAAAGATTCGAACAATAACATACCATGCTGAGATTTACACTTACCTGCCCAGTGCGCACTGCCCAGTGCAAGTTTCGGGCCTAACAGTGTGGCCACTGGCCACATAATTTATTTACAAGACCCTTAGAACCCGCTCATAACCGTTTATGACCGACATCCTGGGCAGTGGGCACTGGGTACTCAGAAACATTCTACACGTATTCCAGAACATAGCTAATGTTCGGATGTTTTGAAAAAGCCCTAAAAGCTCACACGTGAGAGGGTAACTCAACCTTACAACATTGATATATACTAGTAGTAGAATTCTCTATCATAAACATGAAGTAATTTTGTTGTATTCATACCAACTCATTCCTTTGTGTTCAACTTTCCTTTTAAATATTCACAAGATCTCAAAGTTCTCTCGAAATCTTGAGTCCAATAATCATCAGAGTAACATTTTTCCTTACTATCTGGAGGAGCAAACCAATAATTCAAAGCCATATGGATATGTTCTTCATCCTTCTCATCGCCAAATGAAGTAACTTCATGGAACCAGCCAGATGGTAGAAAGAATAATTGGCCAGGCTTCAAATCAACCGATAAACGGTTGCTATTCAAGAACTTTGGAAACTTGGCTTCTAATGCTGATTGTAATTGTTCCTTGACCTTAGAGTCTGATTCAGGTATATCACTCAGGTGAAGTAAACAAGCAGGAATCTTCGAGAAGGAAGGTGGATCCAATTTAACATTTTTAAACTTCTTTTCATTCTCCTCGATTAGATCTTCTTCCGCCTCCAATTCATCAATCAATTGATTTCTAACTTCCTCTGTAATTTCCAAATCTTCATTATCCAACATCCATTTGTTCACTTCAGTCTTGATAGCACTATCTGCTCTAAGTTGTCTCCAATAAGGAGCGTTCTCGTCATTTTTGTAGTCGATGATACCAGAACCATACACTTTGTTAACATTACCAACAGTATATAAGTTTGCAGTATCTTTTGGAGAGAAAATGGTGAATCTCTTACGGCCCTTCAGGGGAACATACAAGTTATCAGCGTGATCATGGTGTAAACCTGAAGATATACCATTGCCGATCATCTTTCTACCAAGGCCTAAGTCTTGCTTTGATAGGTCGATCTCGATTTCTGAAAGATTCAAGAATGGTGTATTATCATTCAAAGTCTTAGTTGATCCAATCCAAATATTAATCTGTTGAGTTATCAATTTGGAGAAGAGTTCTGGTTTCAAGGGTAAGTTGTGGTTTAAGTAAGCGTTAGATAGAGGTTTTTGGATCAATTCTTCAAAACGACTAGCAGCTTCGTGGATTGACAATGGATCACCTGGTAATTCTTTGGTGATTATATCTCCGTCGTCTTCCTCTTCTTCCTCTTGTGGGCCGGACAAGGCATCTTCTAGATCGGACCCAATGAAATTTTCACCTTCGGCTTCGAGTTCATCAAAATCATCATGAATATCGTTGAAATCAATTGAATCGGCGTCTGAGAATTCGCCTTCTGGGTTAGGTTCTTCACCATCGTCTTCGCTGCCAGAGCCTGGGGACCCTGGTGGTGTGAATGATTCGCCATCTAGAGCTCCAAAAAAGTCACCGTCTTCCCCTTCTTCATCACAAGAGGCATCAGCTATTTCCATTTGATCTCTATCCGGATCATCTTCGGTATACTGTGTGGTCAAATAGTGTTGGTTTCCCTCTTCCTTCAACTTTTGGATGAATTCCTTGAAAGTCATCTTAATTCTATCTTGACTGGATCCAAACCCACCTTGATTAATCTTCTCAACCAATAACAATTCATCGGAGTTTAATGAATCTTCGATGGCTGGGAATTGAAAGGCAGAAGTTGGGAACTCCGATAATTGACCGTCAATTATGACTGGTCTTCTTGGAACAATGTATTGACTGTAGAATTCTTCTGGGGTTATCGTATTTATGTCAATCACAGGGACAGTTTCGTTAGATTCCGGAGAATACCCATCATATTCGTTGACAAATGTCTTTGGCTGCTTCTTCTGGTCCGACTTAACACTAAAGGAATTTGACCTCTTTGACATTTTGTGCTCTATTCAGCTTGATTGTATGTAATATAGTGGGATTTGACTTGATTATTGGACTCGTGAGTGTTTTAAGGTCAATTTTTGAAAATTTTGTTCATAGATCCAACTTCAGTGCCGTTAGAACTTCGAATTTTGGGCATCAGAATATGTCAAATTTTGCTCATCTGCCATATTGGAATCATAAATCTCCAAGAATGGACGAAACGTTATGAGCCCGGTACCCATATATTTGACATTCCCTTGTGATTTCGGGATTATTAATCATGTATGTTACTTATTGTGTAAGGTAAGATACAAATATTCTGGATGTAATATCATTTGTGTGATATCATGATTCAATTACCATACGTTGTAACTTGTTCAACATTTGTCATTTCTGTATACTGAAGGGTACTTCTTGGAAGAATGCTGCATATTATTAGCAATTTTTCCTACTTTCGGTTTAAGCCGTTCAACACCGATTGAACAGTTGATACAGACGCCAATGTATAATATTGTAGTTCTATACATAATTTTAAGCAGTAGGGATCTAGTCAAACAAATCGTCCAGATCATCTTCACCTTGTTCGTTATTCTCTAAACCTAAGGCAGCAATTGCATCATCATTATCATCGATGCCACCCATTGATTGATCCACGCCATCGTTGTTATCATCTGCATCACCGAACAAATCAACATCTTCTTCCTCTTCTTCTTGTTGCTGTTCGTCGTCATCTTCGTCATCGTCTCCATTCACCTTGGTGTCGTCTTCGTCATCGTCTTCATCTTCATCATTATCTTCGTCGTCTTCGTCGTCTTCGTCTGGATCGTTCTTGACTTGTGTATCTTCATCTTCTTCTTCATCTTCAAGTCCTTCCTTCTTTCTGTTAAGCCTGGCTTTGTCCTCGCCTGCCTTCAACTGCCTCATCTTATTCTCCAATTCCTTCTCCAACTTGCTGATACTATCCACAAATCTCCCCTTCAACAAATTATTCGTTGTCTTGGCCAATTTAGCTTTGTTGTGTTCGATTGTGGTCATCAATTCGTTGACTTCATCCTTCAACAAGGCATTATGCTGCTCTTCTTCATCCACATCCACCTTGCGAGCCATGACGCCGTCGTTCTCACTTTCATTGTCATCGTCATCTTCTTCATCGTCGTCATCGTCATCGTCGTTATCATTGTCACCGTCGCCTCTATCTGGTTCTTCTTCATCACCATCGTCGTCGTCTTCTTCTTCTTCTTCTTCTTCAACTTCATCGCCTTCCAGGGCTTGTTCTAATTCCATTTCCAAGTCATCTGCTAAATCATCGATATCCGGCATGTTCTCGTCGCTCTCTAAAGAAGTGTTAATCTGAGAAGTTGTAGGAGCAGGTGTAAGAGGAGCCGACAGCAAGGCCTCTTGTTGTAGTATCAATTCGGAATCAACGTAATCATATGAAGTCTCCTCTGCCTCCCGATCCAAACGTAACAATTCATCCACTCTAGCTTCCAACTTCTCAATACGTGCCTTGGTCAATGTTTTCCTAAATCGTGTTTTCCCTATGTCTCTCATCGGTGGTGTTATACCACTATGATAGTACTCATCCTCCACGATCTCTATATTTTCAATATCACTCTCAGATTCAATGCGTTTAATAACTACCAATATCTGTGAAACATCAACAGCCTTGAAAATATTCTTCTTATCCAAACATTTATGGGCTTCAATAATATTTGGTAATTTCATCAACTTAGCAGCGTATAAAGTATCGTTTATTCTGACAATGGCACGGAACCTATCCTTCCATTTGATGTTAAAGTTCTTAAAGTCTCCAGTATCAACACAATGACGAACGTAGTCTAATTCAGCGTCTGGTAAGAAACGAACGACTAATGATTCCTCAATTAAGGGATCATCTTCGATATCACTAGCTTCTGAATCGTAACCATCGCCTGGAATCCGGGTTGGTTTCACACGAATCTTCCTCACGGTATGAAGACCCGGTTTGGATGATTTTATACCACTGGTGCTTGGTTTGGAAAGTTTGATTTTTAATCCTTGTTTCTTTACTTTGATTGGCGGGATCATTACAGTCTTTTGTGATTTCCCCGGTTTTACTGGGCTGGGCGAGGAAACAACACTCGATGATACACCTATAGTAGCTGTAGATGATGGTCTGTTTAACTTGATCTTGATCTTTTTCTTCTGTGTCTTTTGAACAGTGTCTGAACCTAGGGACAAAGATGATGATGATGATGATGATGATGAAGGAGCTGGGGAAGAAGCAACGGCTGAGGAATCATCATCTCTTTTGATTGGTTTTTTGAGTTTTATCTTCACCATATCTGATATCTATTCGTGTATAAATGGTGGAGTGATCTATTGATCACTGTGGGATATTGTTAATCAAGGATAGTTATTCAATCATTGAAAATCACTTGTTGTTTTAATGGTAATCGAATCTATGTTGATTTCTTGCGGCGTGTCTTGTCCACAACGCTATTTGGCCGTAATCTGTTGACAGTTTTTTACAAAACCCATCCGCCATCTCGTTACGGACCACACCAACAAAGAAATATATGGAAAGAAATTAAATTACGCTGAGATACTAATATTATTTTTCAAATAGGAATGGCATTAAAATTCGATATCAGATAACGAGTCCTTTCTCCTCTGTATTCGTTTATTTTGTTTCTCTCTGTCTTACAATTCTATTACTTAGAATATTATGGCTTTCAAGGTCCCGATCCCCAGAGGTGTCAAACTTAAGAACTATTATAATTCTTCATTTCTTAAGAATGGTGAAATTGCAGGTATGTCCCCTTTTTGCCTTATCTTCACACTCATTCTGTTATGCCTCTGTCTTTAACTCTCGAATGACCGATGATACAGCTATATGTATCTTATTGCTTTTCTATGGCCTGTTACTAACATCTTTCTCCCAGAAAAAATAGTGGAAAGACTCAACTACAAAGAATACAACACAGATCTCAAAATTTTAGATGTCTATTCGTCCAATCTAATTTTCTCCACCGCACTACATAGCAAACTCCAACCGTCACAGCATCTCCTTATGGAGCACAGAGCAGCTTATGTTGCTCATACAAATAACTATATCTCCGAACTACCTCCATCCCACACATTTGAACTGGTACCAACAAGCCCTTATAGTTGGAAGTCATACCTTAATCTAACGGAGCCGCAAACTACAGCACTTCTCCAACCTGGTTTCGAAACAAGAGATCACATTCATTCAAAGCTTCTTATGACAGGAACGGTTAACGAAGAACGACTATTGATGCAGTGGTTAGCCTGTCTAGGTAATCAGAACTGGTTACAGAGATTTGGAAATGTAAGGATGTTATTATGGGTTCCTGAAGCTTCAGCTATAAAACTTCTGGCAGAACCAGGAATGCTTACAAGAGGAAAATGTTCCATTGTTAGAGAAGCTTTTAGTGATTGCAATCTTCTCGCCGTTGCCAACTCAAGCAGATTACTGAAGTTCCCACAGAAGAAATTAGAACTAGACTCCCCAGTACTATATGATCAGCAGGATATCACAGGGACAAAGAATCCAGTAGCTTTACTGGAAATCAACCCTAAAGATCATTCGATTTCCGATATGGTTTCTTGGGAATACGTCTCTAAGAATATAATGATCCTAAAGAAAACACCATTGAATGAATCCCTTAAAAATTTAGGACCTGGGGCTGTTGATTTCTTTCAGGAACACGTTAAACCAGAAATATGGAATACGCCTGTTTCCAGTTTGACTGCAGAGCAGATTATAGAAATTACGAGATTATTCGATCTATGGCCATTCAAACCGGATGTTTTGATTGATGGGATGATTGATAATCTTGAGTGAGGTACTTGTTTGGCTTAAAATTTCAGAAATAGAAATGTTTTGAAGGAAACATGTTGATTGTGGATGTCTAAGTTGTATCAACATTAGACACTACGCATTTGTACATAGTCTCGTTATAAAGTTATCGAGTAATCAATCACATGGCCTCAATAATGTAAAGATATACGTTCAAAGTATATCCTTCTTTATAGGTTTGTTTCTTGACTAACACATACAAGTTATACCTCTTTGGTGATCACTGACAGTGTGATTCTATAATAATCTATATGTACGGTAATGCAAGAAACAAACACGAGAAATTCGAACTGATTTACCAATACAAACTTCATATTATTGCTAGAAAACAAGTTGAGGTCAAATTTATAAAATACATTTCTTCACTGTTCCAAGAAAAGAATTCTATTCCTTCGACTTGCCACGAATCTCAACATCAACCTTTTCGATACTTGATTTAGGTTCTGCTTCAAGGTCACTATCCTCCACTCCTAATTGAGTGATATCAAAACCAGTTGATTTCAAATACGCTAAGAACTTAGCGTCTTCTCTTTGAATAGCACCTTGATCAACAGCAGGCAATAAGAAGAAAGTCAAAAAGGCAGCAAAAATACCTAAAGAGGAAGCTAGCCACCAAGCCGACTTGATACCGAGACGATTCGTAAGTGGAGTGAAACAATATGTGCCAATAAAAGCACCAATCTTACCAATAGCAGCAGCAATGGCGTAATATTGACCTCTTATAGGTGTAGCAGAAGTTTTTGAAGCTAATAATCCAATGTTATCACCTGGGCCAAATTCACCTAACGTCATAAAGATACCATAAGCTACAACAAACCCGGCAATGTGCTTTTTCGCTGATTCAAAGCAAGCTGCAAGGATATAACCCACAATCGATTGCAAAGAAACACCAATAACTAAAGTGATTCTTGGACCAAAATAATCAGCAGCAAATGCACCCAAAAAGGAACCTGGAATATAAAACAAGTTGAAGACAACATTCCATCCAAACACCTTGTATAAATCATCTGAATCATACAGTTCAGCGATGATGAAGGAGGAAAACAAACCAAACCCGTAAGCGCAGAAGTCGTAGATAAACCAAATGATTGAAATAACAACAAGTCTAAACCAGTAGAACTTAATAATCTTTCCATATGGAACAGTGACTTTCTTGAATCTCGTCTTTTGAAAACTCTCGCCTTCTTTGTAATAGATACGAAGGATAAATAATGAAATAGGAGGAATGGCACCTAAGCCAATGGTTAATCTCCAAATGATAGTCAAATGGTTAGGGGAGAATATCCAAAGCAAAACCATAGGAACGAACGAAGAAAAAAAGAACCCTAAATCAATCATAAAATTGGTGAATAAGGCAAAGTATCTGTTTCTCTTCCCAGGTGGTAATAAAGCTGAAGCTTCGGCACAGGCAGCTGACCCTGAAGGATACTCTGATCCAATACCAATACCCATAAAGAATCTGTAAGCTGTCAAAGCAGCAAGCATACCATTAACGGACCCATTCGCACCCCATGAACCAGCACCTAAGATTGTGAAAAGAATCAAGATAGCAGTACCCCATAACATGGCTGTCTTTCTGGAATGATAGTCAGAGATATAACCGAAACTCAATTGGCCAATAACTATGCCAACAAATGCAATAGATGAGACATTTCTAATAGCGTTAGAGTTTTTATATTCATTTGGATATAAGATGGCAAGACAAGTACTAGCGACACCGATAGAGTTGTTGATGTAACCTTCTGAGAATAGACCTGAACCTGCAGTGAAAATAGGAAGGTATCTTTGGAATCTTGGTAATCTGTTGACTCCATCAATGTAATTTTGGTATTCTTCTTCGGTCTGGTCAGATATTTCATAATCTTTTTTTCCAAGGATGATTTCGTTACGGGCTCTTCGAGTTGGATCTTTGAAGAAGGCCGAAAAGGATGAAGGAATGTCTCTCGTTAATGAGAAATCATCATTTATATGGTCGTGATGGGACATGAAAATTCAAAAATGTTTAGAGTGTTCAATAGCAGATAAAATAAGGTTAACAAAAGGAAATTAAGTGAAATTAAATCTTGGGAAACAGCGGTCTTTTATACTAATCTGTAATGATTGGGGGGTTGTCGGTTTTAAATCATATGTGTCGAGTCGAATTTCAGATCTCTGCGGGATCGTATCCTTTAATTGGGTACCTTCAACCTTGCATACAACTTACAAGGAGACTGAGTAGAAATTCTTGGACGTGTCTTGTGGTCACGCGATCTGAATTGATTTGTTAAGGTTATATATGGAAACTTGATGGAGAATAATGGGTGATTAAGTAATGACAATCCTACCTTTATTTTTAGTGGTATCTCGTATCTCGGCAACGATTGCAAGCCTACTTAGCCGGGCTTGTTGGATGATTTCATTTCTAGGTACATAAGCTAGAAATCTAAGATCTAAGTCTATACTCAACCTGAAGCCCGTTATAACTTATATTACTGTACCTACTTGGGATTTTGGAAATCTTACTGGCTACTAAATACTGTATTTTATGGACTATTCATTGAGGCAGGTGGGCGGGTAACTACTACCTACTACCGGACTTTACCCCGTTAATTAACGCGATCGACGATTTTTAGGTTGGTCTCACTTTCATCTTCTGCTTGTATATTCTTTTTTTAAGGTACGAGACTTTGGGGAACGACTTGCTT
Organism: Waltiozyma chaumierensis; assembly: GCA_030566875.1. NCBI lineage: Eukaryota > Fungi > Ascomycota > Saccharomycetes > Phaffomycetales > Wickerhamomycetaceae > Waltiozyma > Waltiozyma chaumierensis. Next base: position 15,650 of record JAKUBK010000154.1, on the reverse strand, counting down.
GTATATTATTCTCTAGGCTGTTTTTGTTTTTGTGGATGTCGGTCGGTGGCGATAGTGTTCCTATGATTGGCTATAGCCTACAATGTATGCTGGAAGTTTTCAGCTGAATTGTATATTCTTTGGTAAACTACTTGATTGTTGGTGGTTGCCCTTACTAGTTTCTCAGAAGTCACAAAATAATTCTGGTCGCCGTCCAGACTCCATTACAGTCAAACTACTTAAACAAGGTGAGGAAGCACTAGGAGGATCATATTAATTACAGTCAATACATTTATTCTTTGTTGGCTTTATGGCAAGAAAGATCCGAGAAGATTAGGCTCTACCTTGATTCCACATTTTTCCCAGGAGAAAGTTAGAGTAGAGTTCATGAGGATATTTACTCGGAAGAAATACGAATACTCTCAAAGAGATTACTGGTGACACGGAGAAATTGTGACTGATTAATTAATCGAATGATCAAAAGTTTAGAAGGACCTGATTGCTAGCTAATGTTCCTTGGTTATTAGGTGAGCACAAAGATACTATCGGAGTGGGGAGGCTTATAGGACTAGTTGTCTTCAGTCTAAAACCACTTGAATTCTCCATTAAGTGGTACTTTGAATTACTGGTCTAGAAAAACTAATCATTATGAAAGGTTCTTCGAAAAGTGGCCAGGTTATACTTTAAACTTTTTACGTGTTTGTTGAAATTGATGGTGTATACTGTATACAGAAGATTGGGAAAGCTTTTGATTATTGGCACTAGATTTATGTTGTTTACAGAACTACTTATTAGAATTTAGCCTTTAGAATCTCAGAATATTAGTTAAGGATTCGGTAGGTTTGTTGTTATAGGATGAACCTGAGATTTTAAAATAGAGATGATTTGATCAATACTAAAGTTGTTGGTTAGAAAAAAAAACATATTCCGGAACGCCAATCCCAAGCATGTAACGTGTCAGGAACCTATATCCCGTAGATATCACTTCCATATACCTCACAGTTTTCTGTTTTCTGACATATTCAAGATCTAAACTAAGGAGCTGGCACAAGTGATATATTTTACTACACACTGCACACACAATAGTAAGAAAGCTATCACGTGTTTAAAATTTAGGGTCAGTGTGTTTCGCGAAATTAGAGATTCTTGAACACATAATTTGACGGACAGGTCACAGCATAATTCTTAACCAAACAGATCCTTCAAACTCTAACCAAGATATAACAAATAACGTGCATATAGATACACACTTGCAGTTTTTCAACAATTGAATAAGTAATTGGTGCGTATGTCCCTCATTCCAGAAGAACTTTTTAATTCCTTCCTAGATATCGTATTCATTTGAAAGCTTTCTGCTCTCGTTTAATAATTGGTTGGTCTCTCGATTAATACATTCATAAGTTCTCATCCACAGCTTTTCGTCACACTTAGCCCACTGGCTTACAATTTAAAAACTTATAATGGCTCCACCAACACCTATACTTTCAAAAGATGAAATCCTCAGAGCGTTCAAACTAAAGACTCTTCAATCTTCCCCAGGTAACAAATGCCAACTAAAGTCGCTAACACAATTCGAATGTTCATTCGATAATGGGTTATATAAATGCAATCCTTTCAAAAGACTCTTCCAGGATTGTATATTACCAGATGGTAAAAGACAAGTCGTTGAAATTACAGACGCTGAAACAAATAATGACGGGACGTTGATCGATAAAAGGCGGTTTTTGGATATACAGGCTGATTTGAAGAGAATCTACGAAGAAGTCGAGACTAGTTCTGCTACTTCGAACTAAATCGATGGATATCTTACTTATGAAACTAATGAATACACAATTTTTAAAAAAAATACGTCACATGCCATTTGTTCCTGCGTATATTGGAAGTGAATTTACATAAAACATAACGGAACATATGTACTCAGTCCTAAGACAGGTCTTATAGCAACATCATAAAAAATTAGCAGTATCATGACCATGCAGTTTCAGTGTAAAGAGCTCTAGCAATAAATGACAATTGTGTCTGAAATTGTAGAACCAGGATCTTTCATTTAGAATAAGGTTGCTTGAGTTTCAAACTTGTGTAAAAGATTAGAAATATGGACTTTCAATCCATTGATATAATAATGTTTATATGAGATGGCCCACTGAACAATTCTTGCTGATGTCTGAACATCCTTGGAATGGGATAAATGAAAAGACTATGGGGTCCATAACTCACCACTTCCTCTTGGAGCGTAGGTAATGGAGCTGTACTTCTCAATTCTCACGGAAGATCCATCGGTGTTGATTTTAAGTGGTTCTGAAATCGACTGCCCTGCTGGTTGAGGTGTTTCTTTGATTGGTTGTTTCTTGTTGCTTCTTCTTCCTCTATTTCTAGTGGTTTTCTTCTTCTCAGGTTCTCTGCTCTGAAAAATGTTAATCTTAGAAGATTCCTTAATTGACATATTGGAAAGGTCACTTGTGATTAAAGCACTGCCTGAATTACTAGATGACAAATTTTTGTTGAATAATTGACAATCGGCATCAATAACACTAATGCAAGTAATACCAAAACTTTCACACCAGATTTTGAGAATTGGGTCATCGGTGACAAACTTCCAATTCAAATCTTCGACATGGACCTTCTGAATAAGAGGCCTGAGTAAGTACTTGTAACGATTCGGTATCTCGGCCTTTGGAATGCGTTGCTTGTGTCTTCTTTTGTCACTCTTTTGGATTTCTTGCGGATGCTCATACTCTTCCTCCTCATCCTGTGAAGTCAAGTCCTGTTCGTACATAACCTCACCATCTTTTTTCAAGAGTGATTTATGGTTGCTCAATCCATTGACAACCTCATATGCCGCTTGAAAATCAGGAAAATCGGTGATTTTAAGGTTTCTGGATTTAAATGTTAAACATTTTTTCCAAGATGGACCTGTGTCTTCTTGGGTTTCAAGCATCAATTTATCATCTCGAATGTCATAGTGAATACTTGAGATCATGGAGTCAATGAAACGAATACTTTCACGTGCATTACGGGCTATCATGCTGTGACCCTTCTTCAGGTGGTCCAATTCGTGGATAGCTGTTGATCATGAACTGTTAGTAATGGTTCAATTGATATGACCTTTTAAGAAAACCAATGCACTTACTGTACTCTGGGACAAATAGTTTAGTATCATAACTATCTGATTCTACCCATCTTTTAATGGTGGCGAGTCCCTCAGTAAAGGCTGTGACATCAAGAACAAAATAAGTGGTGTTCTATTGGAAGTTAGTATGGTGTCTGATTATTGGAATGTTGAATGATGGATTGCAGTGAAATCAAGGCATTTTACTTACGTCACTTGGTCCTGGTTCTGTCATAATATCCAACCAGAAATATTATCAGATAAAGTTACTTGAAAAAATAGTTACTGGCTCTAATGTAGAAACAATTGGTTATTGAGCTGTGATCAATGGCATCTGTGCTTTGTTAAAAAGATTCTGTCAACAATTGACTGCTAAGAAGGTATAATATTGTTCCGCAAAACCCTTTAATTCCGGTGTGACACTATTTTATGATTTCCGGAATTGGATCATTATTAATGTACATACTACGTTGTCAATTATATGATATATCATATCAATTCACCTTCGTTGTGTAGACTGACGAAATTTTGTCGTAAAGAGCCGAAAGGCAAATACAGATTGTAATCTCAATATCTCCATCACCAAGAATCTTTAACTATTGAAGGTATAGTTATTTACCAGCTACTAGACACTGACTATGAGTACACGAAAACTCAAATCAATCAAAATTATCTCAGAGCCCCAGACAGACAGTGAGGAAGAACAAGAAGTTAATCGATCAACGACTAAAAGAAATCCTTCTAAGCTTATACAGAAGGGAAAGAAGAATTACAGGGCTGCAGTATTGAACCCGCTGTTTCAAGAAGGTGAAGATGACAGTCTAAAGGCCACAAGTGTACCCCTTAGAAAGAAGACCAAGTCCAACATTCCATTGTTCAATCATTTCGAGGAGAACCAGGACACATCTTCCTTTTTAGGCACTGAAGAGATTAAAAAACAAATTTGCACTCAAAGGTTACAAAAGTTGCAAAAGCCTTATACTGTACGATCTCCATTATTTGATCATGAGGAAATTGAAAAGGACGAGACTGGAGCAGAAGATCCCCCTAAGGCTTCCAAAGACCGAAACGATTGTCTCGTTTCTGTCTCTAATGAACCTGTGGATATTGAGATGACGTTTTCTGGCTCGAAAGAAGATGAGGAGCTTATAGTCCTTTCTAGAGCTGGGATTCTGGAAGATGGGAGGCTTCCGTTGTCAGAGAAAGAGATAATGATGCAGAAGAAACTACAAGAGATGGAGATCAGACATGGTATTTATCAAGCTCAGATTGATCTCGAGGATTTTGATGAAAATTCAAATGAATGGCAAAATTCTAAAATTATTTCTGCTGATCTTGGAAACCGTTCTACTCGCTCCTCGAAATTTCTGATGCCAAAGCTAACAATCATAGGAACTAAAGAAACACTAGAGGAAAACATAACCAATATTAAATCCAATATTCAGGTACTATCAAGTCAATCTGTTGAGATAGATGAGGGAATAGAAAAGGAAGAAGTGAAATTGATCAGTTTAAGGGAGAAGTTTGATGAATTGGTGTCGCAGATTAAGTCACTCGTGCCAAACTAACATTGTATCTAAGTATAGGTACACTAATATTATTAATACTGTGTATGTGAGACTGTGGCTCTCCTGATTAAAACCATTGTTGTTGTTACTGTTTTAGTTATTATTGTTGTTGTTTTTGCTGTTGCTATTTATTCAAGTTATATACTCCATGGGTCAATGCCTACAACGTCGCCTATATTGTTTATGGAGCCTTGCGGAAATGAAATAAATCTGTAGAGCTGAGATTCAAGCCATTGGACAATTGGTCTTGTGGTTCTCTTGTAGCCATACGCATCAGTCATTGGAGGCACTACAAGATAAATCGTGACAGATCCCTTCCTGGAATCTCTCTTGATCTCGTTAATGTTATCCAGGAGCTCCTCGGTGGCATCTGAAAACTCTAGGCCATACATTTCATACCAAACCTCGTCATCACACGTGTCAGAGTACGCAGCTAAAGCATCGTCAGCCAGTTTCAATTCATCGATGTGCTTCTTTTCAAATTTACTTGCTTTTTCACTCAGTTTTTTAGCTTCGTGTGAGTTGTTGTGTTTCCAAGCTTCAGTTGATAGCTGTGCAAACTTCTTCCTGTGTGCTTCGTGCTTGAAAGATACCCCTTTATGTGACATGTAAGTTTTAAAATGGTTAGAAACGTCGGTATTGTCCCATGGAGTGTATCTCGGTTTCCTTAGGGGTTTTGTGATGACTATTTTTGGCCTATCAGTTTGTACTAATAAGGAGGTTGGAATGAATGCGTTACTTGTTGATGTGTTGAACGAAGGAACGAAAATACTGGATTTGTTCGGGTTGTATTTCGATTTGGTACTGCCGGAAAAAGGTGCTACTTGTGGAGAAGATGTGGATGTAATTGACTTGATCTCATCTAAACTATGTTTGAATTGGCATGAATCTTTGTTGAAGCAGTTACCTTTCAACCAATATGAGCATGTGACGTTTTTCAACTCATGATTGTATGGACAGTCTGATCTAAGACAGGAGCCTGATTTCATTAGAAATGAGCATGGTGCTTTGTATTGTAACGAGGTCACTTGAGTATGAGGGATTGGATCATGTGAGTTTTGGTCTTCTGCTGGTGGTGTCTTCTCCTGAGTGGATCCATTGTCGATTTTAAGCCTTTTCATAATCAAGGATGCAGCGTCAACAAGATTGTACCCGGTACTCTTAAGAGCTTGTTCAATTGTTGTTTTCGAGACTGATGTGTTAAACATGTTAAAAATCTGGTCAATTGGTGAAATGTTTTCAGTTATCTCTGTTTTGGAATCACCATAAAATTCGGCTTTTCTTTTGACAATTTCATTGTACTCGTTGCTAACTTTTGAGCTCTCGGCTTGAGCTTTAGTTTGAAATCGTTTCTTCCTCTCTGCTTCGTTCGCTTCTTCGAGATCAAAAAGTTCATTCTGTAATTGGAGGCGTCTTTCAAGGCTTGGAATGTCGACCTTAACCTTGAACTCCTCGGCAGCGACTACTTCTGTACGGGGGGTGCTTTCCTTGGTTGGATCAATATGCTTCCACATGATATCTAGGACCATTTCCTCGATCTTCTTATCAGACATTTTAGAGCCAAACTTTTTGGTGACAAGTTCTTGTACCATGTCGACTTTATCCTCTTCAAAGAGATTCGTGTCGTCTAAAATTGCGTTGCATTGTTCTTGAAATGATATACCCATTTCGGATATAGTTTGGTTATTGATAGGAGGTAATTTGAACTGATATGTGAAAAACGCTATTACTGGTTGAGGATGAAACTAGCTCAATGCTTTCAATTTATGTATGGGGTTGAGGTTAACGATCTGGAACTGATGTTTATCTATACGTGACCATGATAACATCATTAGACTTGATTGATCTCAGCAATATTCAGACAACTCATAAATGTTAGAACGTTCTCGCAGAAGGCTGCGTTCCCACTGTCGCCTGTTTCCCGATGACATAATCTGAAAAGCTAGCTGATTGAAGACGTTCCAAGTTTCCAAGTTCTCACCACCAACAGCTGGCGCTGACGTAATAAAGTAAACAAACCAAACTTTTTTCGCGCGCATTCCTAGCTTAGGCTATTTATTTTGAAGTCTCCCACAGCTCATGCGTTGGAAGTCTGAACTAATTCTAGAACAGCCTGGTTTATCTGGCGAATTTGACCGTGAAAAAACAACGGAAAAAACGCTTGACCTTGTAGTAAACAAAGGGGCTTTCGCAATTAGGTGTTCAAACAAAGTCAATAAACATTCAAGTTCCATTGTTTTGCTCTTTCCAAGGGTAGAAAAGACGCATATTTTACTGTTCAACTTTTCAAAACAAAGATTGTCCTATCAGAAGCCTCTGGTTTGGTCGTTTCTGCATTCAAGTTAGTCCACTCCCTACAAGAAGAGCCCGCATTTTTTTCTCGAAAATACTCAAGGAGCAAAAAATGACAAAGCAAGAGACTTATAGTAACACCAACTCTACCAAAATAGCTCCAGTTATCACTCCTACGACAGTTGTACCACAGAATGAAATGGCCACACAATCTGATCTGAAAAGTGGTGTTCCATTGGATACGTTGCGTTTATCTAGCATAGAACAGGCGCGTTCAGATGCATCTATCATAGTTACATCAAGAAAACGAAAGATTGCAGAACTATATACTGTTGCAACACTTAGAAAACTTCGATCAATTAACACAAACGAGGATGTGAGAAGTGTAAAGAGTGATTTGGAGGGCTTTCTTGAGAGGTGTGATCTAGAGCGTGGAATTAGATTTGATTTGGAGATGTTGAAGAGGGACGTGATAGAAGAATCACAGACAGTGTCTCCTGTTGGTTCAATAGCAAACGAGATACAGCCTACAATCAAGGGATCTGCTGCTGTACAATCAATCACTTCTTCCTCACATAAACCGATATCAACACCAATTCAAACCAAACAATCATCACAGCCCCGATCATCACAGCTTACAAAGCCATTGCAACCAATAACAGGGATGCCTCAAATAGATTCGCAGCAAGTTACAACATCAACGAAAGTGCGAGTGGATCTTGATCTAGTAACGAAGTTGAAGTCGCTTTCGCAATCCCAAGATAAACTCGAATCTCAACATAAACAGAATTCTGATTTGACTCAAAGGTTGGATAATCAGTCATCTGCTATGTCCTCCCATGAAGTACCAGCTAGCCCACAGCCCATTGCAACTCAAGAACAAGTTCATAGATTGGGCTCTCCATTTCCTACGGTAACATTGACTGAAGAACCCAATAAAGCCACCTCAGATCTGGCTCATGGCACTACTACAAACCTGGAGGAACAAACACCTCCAAAACCTTCCACTCAACAAGACGTTGGTTCCATTCCACACCTAAAGGCACAATCACATCTACTCTCTCAGCCACAAGTTTCAAGGACAGACCCCTCTTCTTCATCTACGACAACAGTCCCTAAAGAACTTATAAGGCAGCCTATTCAACAGCGACAATATCAGCAATCTCAACAAATTCAGCCTCCCAAAGCAATCCTTGAAAAGATTACAAAGAAACCAAAGCTTGTTCATAAAAGAAAGACTCTCTTTGATCCTAATAATGCTGAGGCGATTGAGACGTTGGTTTTGGTTCTCAAGGAAAATCTTCCTGCTAAGATTGTTGAGTCTACACCTCTCGCAGAATTGTATTATTTGGCTCAGACTCTTCCGTTAGCTCAATTACTAACAGCTGCTCATAAGGTTGTTACCACTTCAGTTTTCGAGAGTGCATTTACTGAAGGGAAGATCAATGTAATTCATTCACGTATTGAAGACCTTAAGTGGCAAGGTAAATGGAGTTTGAGACAGCCTTCGAAGTATGTGGATCCATTCAAGACCGGCAAGAAGAGGACTCATTGGGATAACACCATGTCCGAAATGAATTGGATGAGTACGGATTTTAGGGAATTGAGAAAGTTCAAGATTGCAACGTGCGCTTTTATTGCCGAATCTGTGATGGATTTTTGGAAGTATGGTAGAGTTTGTTGTGTTAAGCCTGCGCCAATCAACCACCTTCCTTCCGATGAAGATGTTGAAATGGATGATTTTATTCAGGAAGATGGCGGTATCACTGATGAAGATAATATGATTGAAGGTGGCGAAGAACTATCAAAGGATTCTCAGATGGATATCTCGAAAATACTAGAGAGGCCGGATCCTTCTAATGAAATCAGACCGCTGGATTTGCCTGATGTCTCTTTCGAAGAGTTCGAGAAACTTAAGACCGAAATATCTGTATTCAACCCAGCCTTGGAGATTGATGATTTGAAGCATAATGACCGCATGTTATTGGACAGTCTACCTTCCTTTACTTCTTTCGATTTATTCAACGACAAGTTTGAAAATCTGCCGTTGGCTCCTGTGTCCAGAACTCTTGTTCCGATTGAAGATGACTCATGGTATACAATCTATTCTAAGCAACAGAAGGACGAAACACCGTTTGTTCCAAGTCAACAGAAGGGCCTCTTTGGTTTTTCCTCTCAAAAGAGAATAAGTACGACTATCAAACCACCAGAACCACCGTTTCTCAAGTATTTGGATATGAGAGCACCAGCTATTTGGCTTCCAGAAGAAGATCAAAAGTTGATAGAGTATGTGAATCAATTCTCTTTCAACTGGGGTATCGTTTCTGCTCATATACAGCAAAGTATGACACAACATTCGTATTTATCGAATATTGAGAGAAGATCTCCTTGGCAGTGTTTTGAAAGATATATTCAATTGAATGATTCTTTTGATATCAATGAAATGAGGGGTCAGTATCACCACAATTCCATGCAATGGTTGAAGGCGGCACACCAGCTACAAGCAACCACTAAGAGACGTATCTCTCCTTTGGGTGTTGGGCCTGAATCTATTCAGAGAGGTCATAAGAAGCTAAGATGGGCTAGTGTACTTGATGCTGTTCGAAAGAGGATGAAAAAGAGTGAGAATATTGCTAGGCCAAATCCTGTTCAGAGCAGAAAGTTTGTGGATGACAAGATTCATGAATCTACAACTCCAACACCAGGTGATTTGTCCCAATTGAAGTACCAAAGGGAAAAGGAGATGCATGAGAGGTATCTACAAGAACATGGTAAGAAACTACCTGTCAACCAGAGACGTGTGGGGACACCTGTCTCCCAAGGTCGATCTAACTCGTCTCATTCTTCCCAAGTTCCTGTCCAGGTTCAAGCTCCTCAGATTATCAACAGTGCTCCCCATACTGGGAATCCCCAACCCGGTGTTCAGATGCAAGTTGCTCCTCAAAGTGCTGATCAAATACAAGCTTCTTTGAATGCATCTCCTTTGGTTCAACAGGCTATGCTCAACCGTGCAGCTGTCCAATCTCCTATGAGCAACAAGCTTGGTGCGTCGAACTTCCTCCAAGGACAGGCTGCCGTCTCACAACAGCAGAGAATGATGTCTTCTGGTAACCCAAATCCTAATAGACAGTATACTCCTGATCAATTTCAACAGATTGTACACGCTCAGAAACAGAAGAAGATTCAACAACTTCAACTGCAACAACGTCAGCAGCAACAGGCTGGGTCGATCGCTCTTTCTGCTGAAGGTGTTCCACAAATGGTTCCGGGTTCAGCTCGTCTTGCTCCAAATAACAACCAAATAGCGCCATCTTCTTCTCCTGGCGTCATTAGCTCCTCCACTATTCCGCGCTCCAATAGTCCTTCTGTCGATCAGATTCCTAAGATTCAAATTGATAGAAAGCATATGGCAATGTTAACCACCAATATTAAGAAACAAAACCCTAGTTGGAGTGCAGAGGAGGTCACGGCTCTTGCACATCAGATTCTTGCGACACATAATCAGAAGGTTGGGAATGGTGGTTTGAACAGCCAAAGAACAACTCAATCGCAGTCTCCACAAACTCAACAACGTGGTCTTGTTCCAACTCCCCAGCAGATCTTAGAAGAACATACCATTCGGTCAGCTTCTCCAAATCTGAACATCAACTCGCAGCTTAAGATGCGTCCTAGTGTCGCCTCAATACCTGCTAGCCAAGTCAACCATGGATTGGGGCCACATACGAAGCAGATTAAACAAACTCAGCGTCGCTCAGTGGTACCAACTCCTCAACAGATCCAAGCTCAAGCTCGTTCACAGGCTAAGGTACAGGCCCAATCACAAATTAATCCGACCTTAACACCACAAGAAATTCAAGCCAGGCAACAACAAATTCAACAGCAAAGAAAGCAGCTCCAACAACAGCAACAACAACAACAAGGTGTTGGTGGCCGTAACACTAATAATCAAGGACAATAATAGAAGTAGTCAACTACTTATGTTAAATACAATGAAGTTTTGGTCTATAACACCTTATAATTAATTAATGAACGATATGATAATTCAAACTACTGTTGTAAACTGTAAATGGCAGGATTTTTGAAATATTAAGTATCTTTCTAAAACATCTGTAGCTTGGTAAAAAGATCTAACTCAAGGTCGAAGAGGCCTAATATTAATTATACTTCTAGTCTTTCATTATTCGAAACAAAAAAGATCAAAAAAAAAGGGAAATTTTCCCAAAATAAGATATGATAATTGAATAGAGATCTGTTAATTCTACATAGATAAAAATATGCAGTCTGACCCCAGCTTAAATCCACTTGGGGACCGAGAGAAATCGGTTCCAATTAAGCAAGGAATTGGAGTATATGTATTTACTATTTACATAAAGTTAAGATTACTAAATTAGCTGTTTTTATAGCTCAATTTATACATCGTTTAAAATTAAAATTTATTTAGTATGAACCAGTGATTTCCAAATGGTTTGAAATTATGGTTAGTCCCAATATTTAATATTTTAAGGATGGTAGTAAAAAGAACCCCGCCTCATTCGAACTGGCCTGCTACCAACTGAAGTTCGAAAATCGGACTCTACATTCAAGTAATTGAGGTTGTTCGTTTCTTAATTATATTTCGATCTTGTATCAATAAATAATATCTTGTTAAATTTTTGATTGAAATCTGGGTGAATGATCTTTAATCGGAATAAAGATGTTAAAGTAATATAATGTGTGTTGTAGTTGACGGACCTACGGGGAAAACCAGATCGTTCGTCTTTTTGAGATGGGAATCGAGTTGTACTGGAATATCACAAAGTGGATTCATCAATTCTACAAGGAAAAATGATTTATTTAGACTATATAATAAAACTAATATCTTAACATTGTAATATTAAGAAAATGATCAATTTGGAATCAGTAAACTCGCTAGTATATATCTATACGTTTTTCATATATACTCAAAATTTTATTCTAATAGTCAACTAATACTTCTCGCTGCAGCCCGTTTGTCCTTATTCTCCAACAAGAGATGCTTGATTAAAGGTAAGTATCTGGTTAATTATGCCATATATTTTATTAAATATAAAGCAGTAATATTCAAAGTTAATTGTTAATTTTACCTAAAATTATATTACTCAGGTATGGAAATCCGGAATCTAGGAGCATAATATAATAATCTTCTGGTTGTATTTTACAAGTAATTAATTTGAGTGAGATCCGACAACTGCTTTCTGAAGAGTCATCGAATTTTTGAGTCCTATACTTGTCAAATCTTGGACAATAATATAGTGCTCAGCAACTAGCTGGGCTCTAGCCACGGCCCAAAATATTTACAGGAGTAATATGTCACTATTGTTACCAAGGTTTGACCGTGAAAGGATGACAGCTGGACAGCTAGAGCCTACTTTGTTTTACACGCCGTAACTCCGAATCATCCTTAATTGTACTGGATTCGTGATGTTTGTAAAACTTCCCTACTCCCGGACTGGAACCGAACACTTGAATCTTATTTAGGATAGTACGTTTCTCCGGGTATATTGCTTGATAGACGTCTATGATCACGTACCTCATGTACTAAATTGGACAGATAGATCACCCGTCCTCACATTTGGATTGTGGAACAGAAAAGGTCAAGTGGAAGTATTCCGTGATCATATCGACTCGGTCTGAATAAGAAATCTTGAGTATTGATATTTAAACTAACTGGTTTCCACTTTTCAATAACCTAACCAGACCAGTTGTTATGAATTTCTAAGAGCATCAAAGTATTAGTATAACAAACCATCCAAAATGGCATACTCCGATATCAACATTCAACAAGAAGAACAAGCTTTCCAACAACAAGTCAAAGAAATCACCAACTGGTGGTCTCAACCAAGATGGCACAAGACCAAAAGAATCTACAAGCCAGAAGACGTTGCTACCAAGAGAGGCTCCTTAAAGATTCATTACCCTTCCTCTGACCAAGCTGAGAAGCTTTACGGTTTATTAGAAGAACATGATGCCAACAAAACCGCCTCCTTCACTTTTGGTGCTTTAGATCCTATCCATGTCTCCCAAATGGCCAAGTACTTGGATACCATTTACGTTTCAGGGTGGCAATCATCCTCTACTGCTTCAACCTCCAATGAACCATCTCCAGATTTAGCTGATTACCCATACGACACTGTTCCAAACAAGGTTGAGCACTTATTCTTCGCTCAATTATTCCATGACAGAAAGCAACGTGAGGAAAGATTAAGAGTCTCTCCAGCTGAACGTTCCAAAATGAACTACACTGATTTCATGAGACCAATTATCGCAGACGCCGATACTGGTCATGGTGGTATAACTGCTATTATCAAGTTGACCAAGTTGTTCGTTGAAAGAGGTGCTGCTGGTATCCACATTGAAGATCAAGCCCCAGGTACTAAAAAGTGTGGTCACATGGCTGGTAAGGTCTTAGTTCCAATCCAAGAACACATTAACAGATTAGTTGCTATTAGATTATCTGCTGATATTTTAGGCTCTGATTTATTGGTCGTTGCTAGAACTGATTCCGAAGCTGCTACTTTAATCACTTCAACCATTGACCACAGGGATCACTACTTTATTGTTGGTGCCACAAACCCAGACATTGAAAACTTGTCTGAATTGCAAGCCAAGGCTGAAGCTCAGGGTATCTACGGTGATGCTTTATCCCAAATCGAACAAGACTGGATTGAAAAGGCTGGTCTTAAGTTATTCCACGAAGCTGTCATTGACGAAATTAAGGCTGGTGCTTACACCAACAAGAATGGCTTAATTAAGCAAGTCACGGACCACATCACTCCATTATCTCATGTTTCTAACAAAGAAGCCAGAGCCTTTGCTAAGAATTTATTAGGTAAGGATATCTACTTTAACTGGGATGCTCCAAGAGTTCGTGAAGGTTACTACAGATACCAAGGTGGTACTCAATGTGCTGTTAACCGTGGTGTTGAATTTGCCCCATACTCTGATATCATTTGGATGGAATCTAAGCTTCCAGATTACGCCCAAGCTAAGGAATTTGCTGATGGTGTCAAGGCTAAAGTTCCAAACCAATGGTTGGCCTACAATTTGTCTCCATCTTTCAACTGGAATACCGCTATGGCTGTTGCTGACCAAGAAAGTTACATTAAAAGATTAGGTAAGTTAGGCTACGTCTGGCAATTCATTACTTTAGCTGGTCTACATACTACTGCTCTAGCTGTTGACAAGTTCTCTAGAGAATACGCTGAATTAGGTATGAAGGCTTACGCTCAAAATGTTCAAAAGCCAGAAATCGACTTAGGTGTTGAAGTTGTTAAGCATCAGAAGTGGTCTGGTGCTGAATACATTGACAACTTGTTGAAGACCGTCACTGGTGGTGTTTCTTCAACTGCTGCCATGGGTAAGGGTGTCACTGAAGACCAATTCAAAGAGAAGTTATAGATAAAATATCTGTACGCAACGATTGAATCTGGATATTCAGCTTGTTATTTAGTATATATTATAGTCTGTTCATTGGATGTTTTTTTGCCTCAATATAAATTTCTCATTACATTATAAACCCAATTGGTAGTGCCTCATATTGGATGTACGATCTGAATCGTGGGCTGTGTGATTTGAGGGGTTTACGTTTGTAAAGGTGGCTCTATTATATGATAAAATACTTAAATGTATAATAATCATTGATTTGTTCTTTACGATTGAGGGAGAATTATAGATTTCACTTACACTGTGCTCATTTAAAATACCCACTTGTGCTAATAACCAACAACATTAACACTCTAGCCTCAAGTATCATTAAGCAAGTTCTCCATGGCTTCGAAAGGCAAATTATTACTCTTCTGAACTTCCAGAGCTCAGGTTATCTTCATGGATCTCATCTTGTGTTACAACAGCACCTTGGGAATTACTAGTGTCGCCGCCATCATGGCTTTAGAAATACTGTTAATTGTATCAAGCTTTTTCTTCAATCCTTCGATCTATTTAGCTTTCGGATGTTATACTTACCTGAGTTCAGGTTGAAAAGAATCTAGAGGGAGGTGCAGCTTGGTCCTAAAGTATTAGTACTTCATGAAGTCATAAATCAGATATAACAGTAAATTTAATCGCATAACGGAGATATGGATCCGTTCTGTAACAACATGATATTATATAATAATTCTATATATCAGTAAATGTATCTTAATGATATTTCAATTTAATCATGGCCCATTTATTCGAACTAAAACTATATCTAGCTAGTGGTGTCTCTTTCCGCTATTAAGTGCGGTTCATCCTATAATTTAATATATTAATATATGTTTATTATAAATATATAATATATATAATGAATCATGATTATAAGCTGCTAGGAGTAATAAATATAATATATATATTATAATATATGTTGGAAGATGGATTATGTAAGCTACGTTAAAGTGTAGGCTGACTCTGGTGAGGCAGTCTGCATTACAGGAAGAGTATGTTGAGGATCATGAACAGTGTGTTCTTGGACACAGTTGGACTGTAATGACTGTTGATATCAATTATTCTCTGCAAATTCCCATGGGCAACCAACCAGTCTTGACTTTGCAATAATCTCAGCCAATGTTGGATCAATCTGTTTGTCCTTGTGAAGCCAGCTTGACGACAGAACATCCTTGCCGGTCAGTTCAGGATCATCAATTTCGTAGATAGCATCGTAGATCTTGGAATTTCCCATGCCCTTCCATTCTTTGATCATGCTGGCC
>JAKUBK010000153.1:0-78048 GCA_030566875.1 Waltiozyma chaumierensis | reverse complement strand
GGGTGAGATGAGTTCATGAGATGAAAGAGGCACCTTGAGGGTTTCGCGAAAGTCGCGAATCCTTTGAACACTTGAGGATCTACATTTGCCTGGCTATAATCTCTTGTCTCATATCACATATTGCAGTAAGAGATGGAATTATCTTCCGAAATTGGAAGGTGGTCTTGAAGAGATGATGTGACATATATGAATTTGTATATATGATACGGATCTTTGATTGGGTGCTGAGTAGCTGTCCCGGATGTTCATGCAGGATAAGCATGCAGGTGTTGTCTTTGTTGACATCACGTGCGTGTATCTTGTAGAGTATCCGGTTCTTGGTGAAGGCGCCCGGATGTCGGACCATGCTTGCGAAGCAGGGCTTAAAGCTCAAATGGTCTGAAGTATCTGAAGTTTTAAGATCTACTGGACGTTGTCCGCACGCGTTCGAACCGCGTATCCTTCAATATTATTTTTTTTGGTTTCTATTGGAATGATGGAAGCCAAACCCAACCAATATAATATTCACTACAATTATACCTCAGGTGTTACATTTTCAAAACTGATCTCTATCGTTTATTTTGGCTGCGACTTTTCTACTTTTAACTTGAGATGAATTGGTGATGTCTTGAAAACGTCGTGTTTTTACTATTCAAAGAGATAAAATGTCCGGTTGAATATATGGACAAAATAAAAATTGACTCTTGCTGACCATTGAATTTGTCCGAGTCAAGCAGTATACTTTGAAAATTACCCAATTCGATGACACCAAAATTTGAAATTATCTACATTGTTTTAGACTATATGGTAACACAACGTCAGTCAAAGAAGTTTTAAACTAACATACAACACACACAATGTCCACTGCTTTACCAAACATCCTCGTATTAATCTCAGGCTCAGGCTCCAACTTACAAGCCATCATTGACTCCGTGTCCTCCAAGAAACTGGACGCAAAAATCATCAATGTTATCTCGTCTTCAAATGAAGCTTACGGTCTAGAAAGAGCCGCAAAGGCCAACGTTCCAACACAGGTACACACTTTGAAATCATACTACAAGGATCTCCCAAAGGGTGACAGACCACAAGCACGTAAGAGATTCAACAAAGATCTAGCGAACTTGATCATACATGGTAATGTCGAAGGAGATGAAGACGCCACTCCTAAGGGACATGTTGTTCCGGATTTGATCGTGTGTGCTGGCTGGATGTTGATCCTATCTCCAGACTTCCTATCTCCTTTGGAAGAAGAAGGCATCAAGATCATCAATTTGCATCCGGCCTTACCTGGTCAATTCGACGGTACACATTCCATTGAAAGAGCCTGGGAGGCTGGTCAGAAAGGTGAGATTACCGAGAGTGGTGTTATGATCCATAGGGTTATTCAGGAAGTCGACGCTGGTGAGCCTTTGCTTGTTAAGAAGATCGACTTGAGAAAGGACGAATCCGTGGAGGACTTCGAGGTCAGGGTCCATCTTTTGGAACATAAGGCTATTGTGGAAGGTACTATTTTGGCCTTGAAGGAGATGAGCTGCTCTGTACGAGATTGTATTGGGATAGATAACGAAGAAATAGATCTCTGTATGTGGAATGGTCTTCGTCATTGAGAAAGCCGAACTTCAAAGGGCCATACTTGGCCTTCAGTTCACTGATGGCATCTGTGCCGTTCACAGAGACATACAATGCAGCTAGCTTCACCATTTGGAGATCTCTGTCTGAGATGACTGCATCATTAGAAGCTAAGAACTGTAGGTCCTCAACAGGTTGCAAGTCTTCCTTTCTAACAGTCTCCTCTGCTTCTCTGGCCAGCTGCTCTTTTCTTTTCTTATCGTCTTCACCAACAATGGTGATATCCATCTCAGGGTGGTCACTGAGGTATTGGAAATATGGAAAGTACTGATCTCCCTGTTGAATAAATTGGAAACTGGCATTATCACTGCTTTTCAACTTGTCAAGGAATTCGTCAGAGTTGTCCTTGGAGTTCTCTCGTATCACTGAGATCGTCTTGTGGATGATCTGCTTTAGAGAAGGAGGCGGGATCAGGATGTCCTCTGGGATCTTGGACATATCGGTATATTTGGCGGCTGGGAACTTTTAAGAGGGAAATTCAAAGCGGTTTCTTTAATAAATTATAATTATATTTAAGATTATTATTATAATATTATTATTATTAAATGCGCCTGTCGCGGAATTCAGCTGGTGTCGCGAAAATGGCCCTCCCCAAAATCAACAAGTTGTTTAAACTTGTCAAATATTGGAAGGCAAAAGGGTCCCAATCCCAAATCTTTTAAGCCCGATATATCGATTAGTTCGACAATTCTTTTCCCAGTGTATCTCTCCTTTCATCACGTTTGCTCTCCTTTCACACACAAAAAATAATAGGAAAAATGTCAGGTCTCAGTTTTGACAACTATCAAAGAAACCATTATCTTACTTCTGCCAAGGGTCATTCCCAACCAACAGCCACATCCACAGGTACAACGATTGTTGGTGTTAAATTCACCAACGGTGTAGTGATTGCAGCCGATACCAGAGCCACAGCAGGTGACATAGTCGCTGATAAGAACTGTGAGAAATTGCATAGATTATCTCCAAAGATCTGGTGTGCTGGTGCCGGTACTGCTGCCGATACAGAAATGGTTACTCAATTGATCTCAAGTAATTTGGAGTTGCATTCCTTATCCACAGGTAAGGATGCCAGAGTGGTGACTGCATTGACTCAATTGAAACAGCATCTTTTCAAATATCAAGGCCATATCGGTGCCTATTTGATTGTCGCTGGTGTGGATCCTACAGGCGCTCACTTGTTCTCTGTCCAAGCTCATGGGTCCACTGATGTTGGTTACTATCAATCCTTGGGTTCCGGTTCGTTGGCTGCTATGGCTATTTTGGAATCCCAATGGAAGGAGGATATTTCTAAGGAGGAAGCTATCAAATTGGCTAGTGATGCTATTGAAGCTGGTATTTGGAACGATTTAGGGTCTGGTTCTAACGTTGATATCTGTGTCATGGAAGTCGGCAAGGATGCTGTTCTTCATAGAAACTACTTGACTCCTAATGTCAGAGAAAAGAAACAAAGAAGTTATAAGTTTGCTAGAGGTACTACTGCTATTTTGAAGGAATCTATTTACAACTTGTGTGAAGTTGAAGAGGTTGTTGTTTCTCAACCAGCTGATGCTATGGAGGTTGATGCTTGAGTCTTGGAATAATGAAGAATATAGTTTTAATACATCTTTATATATACATGTCGCCCTATCTCAATATCACATGATATGCATGGGTTAGGAAATTGTGGATCTCCGAGATCGCCTTAAGTTATTACATAATACTTTTCGGCTACTTTAGATTTATAGCCTATAAGTTTTTCCGAATTTAGAAGTATCCGCGAAATTTACCGAATCCAGCACTAGTAAGAGTTGTATAAAGAATCGGTTCCGAAGGTGTCTTTTTGACTGTGATGATCAAAAAATTCAGTGTTGGTCGAAATTAAATTCAAATCAGAAATTAAAAAATACATAACCAAAAAAAAATCAAATCTACAACTGGGCTCACCTAATAGAGATAGATATTTTCACTGGAAGTAGCAGCGTCTCACCATACAAACAACACATCCAAGAACAATGCTTTCCTCCAGATTATTCACCAGAAGAACCGCCTCTGCCGCCACCAGATCTTATGCCACCAATGTTGCCAAGTTCAACGGTGTCAAGAACGCCAACGGTAACTACGTTGTCTCTTTCATTGAAGGTGATGGTATTGGTATTGAAATCTCCAAGGCCGTCAAGCAAATCTACTCTGCTGCTAAGGTTCCAATCGAATGGGAATCCTGTGACGTTACCCCAATCATCAAGCACGGTAACACTGCCATTCCACAAGCTGCCATTGATTCCATCAACAAGAACTTGGTTGCCTTGAAGGGTCCATTGGCCACTCCAGTCGGTAAGGGTCACAGATCCTTGAACTTGACTTTGAGAAAGACCTTTGACCTTTTCGCCAATGTCAGACCAGCCAAGTCCATTGAAGGTTACGCCACTCCTTACGAAAACGTTGACACTGTTTTGATCAGAGAAAACACCGAAGGTGAATACTCCGGTATCGAACACACCGTTATTCCAGGTGTCGTCCAATCCATCAAGCTTATCACCAAGGAAGCCTCCGAAAAGGTTATCAAGTACGCTTTCGAATATGCTCGTGCCATCAACAGAAAGAAGATTCTTGTTGTCCACAAGGCCACCATCATGAAGCTTTCTGATGGTTTGTTCGTCGAAACCGCCAAGGAAGTCGCCAAGGCCTTCCCAGACGTCTCTCTTGACTTTGAAATCATTGACAACACTGCCTTACAGGTTGTTTCCAAGCCATCCCACTACAACGATGTTGTTATGGTGATGCCAAACTTGTACGGTGACATTATGTCCGATTTGGCCTCCGGTTTGATTGGTGGTTTGGGTTTGACTCCATCCGGTAACATGGGTGACAAGGTTTCCATCTTTGAAGCTGTCCATGGTTCTGCTCCAGACATTGCTGGTCAAAACAAGGCCAACCCAACCGCCTTGTTGTTGTCATCCTGTATCATGTTGCAACATATGGGTTTGGAACAATACGGTGAAAGAATCCAAAAGGCTGTCTTGAAGACCATTGCCTCTGGTGCTGAAAACAGAACTGGTGACTTGAAGGGTTCTTCCACCACCACTCACTTCACTGAACAAGTTATTAAGAACTTGGAATAAATCTGACATTACACACACTGTTGCGTTGGGTTTTCTATTTTGTTATATTCTAAGTGGGTCTTTGTTGTTCTTCCTCCTTCCTTTTTTATTTGTGTATATTCTAGCTGTGAGTAGCAGCTGTTTAGAGTTTGATATATACATACAATTTACGTTACTTTATAGAATTGTAGTTGTAATTGTTATTTTAACTAAATAAAAAAAAAGAAAAATCCCCAAGGCGGTAACTTTCCCTAATAATCACAGGGTCACGTGGGATACACACACGCACGCGCGAAATTTCTATATGTAACTTAATAATAAATAAATTTCAGTCTCTCTCTCTCTATGATATTGTTATCTACTTCTTTGTTAACAACTTTCCAAGCAGTCTAAAATGAGCTCCTCAGGAAGCAGCGGGACATGGATCAAAGGAGCAAGATGTGGCGTAGACAACTGTCGATCACGCTATTACCGGTCCATTGATGGGCGTCGGATCTGTCAATATGGCCATGTGAATGAATCTCACATCGAGTTCAATGATGAAGAAGACGAGTTCCAGGAAGGTGGGACAGTCACCAAGAGACTGAAGATTCGAGGAGGGAGCCAGGGAGGGTCACAGTTGACGGGGAACGCCAGAAAGATCTATGAACGGAGCAGGCTCAGGTTGCATGGGTCTGAAGCTAAGGAATTGTACCTTCGCTGTATGCAATATATGCTCCGGAGACAAACAGAGGTTCTTATAGAAGCTCTGGACCTGCCGGAGACGTTTTCTGTGATCGTGAAGAATCTCTGGGCACAGTACTTGCAACGAGGAACTCCGAGTGACAGACACGATCTGTACGAATGGATGGTTGGCGAATTGGCAAAGGGAGATTCCAAGCAATCGGATTATCCCGACCTCGTGGACTTGCTGGCTCTGTTGATTATCGGCTTCAGATACATGAGCATCCCGGTGTATTGCTGCGACCTGATAGCCCTTGTGGGGGCCAACACGGTTCCTTACCTCAACTCCTGGCAGTATCTCCCCAAGTCAATGCAGGAACGACTCAGTCATATGACAGTAGCCAGATTCAAACGAGAAACATTACCCAATAACAACCTGCTTTATCTTCGTGTAGGAGCCATTATCACTAACATGAAACTGAAAGGACTCGTGCTGAACTACGAGCCTTTGGTTCTTAAAATCATCAACAGACTATGTCTTCCCTTGCGAACGTTTACGATTGTTCAGAACATGGTCAGAACAAGAGGAATTGTGTTTAGTTACGACTCGGTATCCTCGAAAAGGGTGAAAGAGGCGGTGACCAGGCTTAATCCGGAGATCCATGCTATCGCCTTGGTCATAGCTGCAGCCAAGTTTCTATTCATCAGTGGGTCGATAGATAGAGAGGATGGTGAAATCATAGAGCCTGGAGTGGATGGCATGAGATGGAAAGAGGCGTATCTGGCCTACCGTGATAACACACAGGCCAGCAAGACCTTGGACTTTGTCATTTCTGAGATTAATCAGACAGAGAATACCAAGCTGTACGATTGGTCGGATGCCCAGATGGTGAAGTATCTCGATTGGTTTGAGAAAAGTATGGTTGGGGATCAGACAAAGTTGGATGTTTCTAGACGCAGATTGAACGATATTTTCCCCTTGGACATTGGAACTCCAGATAGTTACAACAACAACAGTGACCACACCACTAAGAAAGAAAGCAATAACAACTACTCCACAACGCTCAAGAATAGACCAATCAAACTCTCGGAAATCCAAACCCTCAAGGACGTCCAAAGATATCTCTCGCAACCAGAAAACAACGAACCTCTCACACGCCGTATCTTCGACTCTCTCGAATCATTTTTAATCGATGAAATCCATCTCTTATCCGGTGTCAGACGAGACCTTCTCCATCAAATCTCCAACATTCTCGAATGTCGTATCTATGATAAAATCGACTCACGTAAAGCCGGATCCACTAGACAAAATAAAGTCCGTTCAGATGCAGGAACTCTTCGAATAATCTTTGATCATGAAGAGGCAATGACTTGTAAAGAGATTAATGATATTATGAAGGCTCCTTTAAGTGGTCCTAAAGTTAATCAAACCATTTCGTTGAACATTAGAAGACAAAAGGCTATTTTAACGAAAAGAAAACAACAAGCTGCTAAGATTGCTGAGAATGCTCTTGATTTGGGTGTTGATTTAGATTAATAATTTGATCCCATCCTATGTGCTTATTATTTATTGTTTATTTATATCTTTTGTGATTATACATGTGTATAAATGTTCCTCAATTATGAATTGTATAATATTATTTATAATTTATAGCTCTATTAAACTCTAATTATTTTACGTTTCGATATTAATATAAATTGTAAATTTTAATTATATATGCAATATATATGTAGATACAGATCCTTTATATATGTATATTTAGCTGGATATTAGACTTCTAGATCTCTTAAGCTAGCTGTTCTATAGCTGGTCAATAGAATCAAGAATATATTATTATTAGAAATTAAAGGTACATAAATAGATAAAAATTATATATATAATATTACAATTAAGTAATAGATCTCGATCTTAAAAATTCAAGTGTGTTCACTCAAGACCAAAAAGAAAAAATTTAATTAATTCGATCAACAAATCAGAATTGACTTGGGATCATAAAACAAAAAAACAGGGCGGGGGAACAGCAAATAGATCAATACAAACAAAACAAAAAAAAAATTCTTTAGAGAGTGTAACTATTATTTCAAAATAGCCTTAAGTTTCTTCATGAAGCTTTTTTTTTCCTTCTTTGGTTTCTTTGGAGTTTCTGGAGAAGTAGATGGTTTTTCGTTAGTAACAGTTGTTGATTCAGGAGCAGCGGTAGTGGTGGAAGAATCAACTGGGGTTTGATCATTGACTTCTTCACGATGTATGACGACTTCTTCACCAGTAAGCTTGTTCTTCTTCACTATTTCCTTGATTTTGATTTGCTTACTTTCTTCTACATCGGTGGTTTGGATTGGTTCGGCTTCAGCATTCATCTTAGAATTCAAAACTTTTGGATCAACGGTACTGTATTCACTGAAAGCCTTGATTGATTGTGGATCAGTTGGGACAACAATACCTGGTTCACCTAAAGTCTGTTGTTGACCTTCGGTGGAAGGCATAACTGTTGTTTTGAATTCAGCATTTTCATCAGTAGTAGTGTCATCCTTTTTACCGTTCAACTTCTCGTTCAATTCCTTAGCATCAACAGTGCTGATTTTGTTGAAGGCTTCGATTTCATGTGGGTTAGAAGGAATAGCGATACCTGGTTCACCAGCTAGGGTCTTTTGAATGCCTTCTTCAGATGGCATGACAGTGGTGTTTAAATCGGTGGAGGATTGTAAAGGAACAGGTAAACCTGCAGCTTCTGGGATCTTAGCATTGGTTTGGTTGTTCGAAGATTGAGTAGAGGTGGACAATTCAGAAAGGAATAAGATGTTGTTCTTGTTACCACTTTGATCTTCAGAGACGTTGTAATCTGATGAAGTTGTCCACTCACCATCGACAATGAACTTGAATGCCAATTGATCGTCTTGTAATTGACTAGATGATAAAGGAAGGGTGATTTCAAAAGCACCACTAGATGTCTTGACCAATGGTAAGACACCGGACCAGTTGTCAAAAGTACCTGTTACGATAACGTCTTCTGGACCCTTTGGCCTGTTTGATAGTAAACTGTTAGTAATATGCTATTTACTGCCAATGATCGGAATTGACTACTTACCATTTGAATGTGTGACTGTAGCTCATGACGGGATCTATAAAGCGAGTAAGTGAATGTGTTAAATAACGTTGACAAGAGTGTGGAGAAGATCAACGATAAGTCTGAATAATACAGCAGTATATTTGGTTTATCGTTTCAATTAGATTAATGGTTTAAGTTGGTTTATCAAAACTTTGAGGGCAAAAAAAAAAAGACAGCACTAAAACTGTCAAAGCCTCAAAGCGAGCCAGCTTAAAACAAGCAGCAACTTTGAATAGTTCCTGGGTTCCGGAATTTCCAAAAAAAAAACACTATGACGCAGCGGGCTGTGCAGATATTCTGAAATATGCAGAGTCCTGCATATGTCTCTCAAATTACGGCACGTGACTTGGGTACATTTAATATATAAAGCACAAGTAACCTGAGGACCTGAGGTATTCTCACGTCTTGCACTACTCATATTTCCAAATACCAAGCATCATAATCATCATTTAAGAAATTCTTTTTCAAAAGATCGAAAGGTTGAGATAGAATAATCAAAGCGATAATTATTGATTAGAAGTTTTTTTTTTTTTTTTTTTTTTTTTTTTTTTTTTTTTTGAGAAGAGTAATTAATTTATCAATATATTTTTGGAAATTTACCTCTTTGGGATATTTATATAGCTATTTATTAGTAATACAAATTTGATACAAAAATATACTCAATTGAGAGATACAAATGAGTAACAAACTGATCGAAATACATGATAGAAAAGAGATGCAGCTGTTTATAAGACTCTGAAAACTCAATAATATTTCAAAATAAAAATTCATAAAATATAGATATATATAGGTCAACTATATACAATCGTAAATAACGTAATTAACAACAACAAAAAAATACAAAATATATAATAACTTAAAAGTGATCATGTGAAATAAAAAAAGGGCGATGGGAATTTATTCCTTG
This sequence comes from Waltiozyma chaumierensis, assembly GCA_030566875.1. Taxonomy (NCBI): domain Eukaryota; kingdom Fungi; phylum Ascomycota; class Saccharomycetes; order Phaffomycetales; family Wickerhamomycetaceae; genus Waltiozyma; species Waltiozyma chaumierensis. The sequence goes on along the minus strand of JAKUBK010000153.1, from coordinate 68,686 downwards.
TGTGTAGCTTGGAACTTTTCATCGAAAGAAGCCAAATCGTTAACTGTTCCAATGATTTCTTCTTCATCTTCGTTCTTGGACTTTCTAATATCAACATTTTTAATGATACCTTGGTCGTGTAATTCCTGGATGCTCTCCTCGGATAATTGTAAGTTAATATCACCGTTTCTATTTTCAGGACCAACAATTGTGACGATTAAAAGATAGGCGAAAACACATCCCATAAAGATAGCCATCACCTTAGAGTAATCGTAAACATCCTTACCAAGCTCAGGCATTGGGAATTGCTCACCAAGAGTGGACTCGATAGTGGAAGAAGCGGAAGAAGCCAGGTTACCCAATTGGTAAGCCACACCGGAGACAAAGGCTCTAACTTCTGGTGGAGACAATTCAGAAAGATGGACAGGGATAATACCCCAAGCACCTTGGACAAAGAACTGCATGAAGAAAGCACCAGCGTTAATGTTGGAGTTAGTAAGGAAGGCCCATGGATAGATCATGGCACCACCACCAATACAACAGATAGCAATAGCAAATCTTCTACCAATCATACCGGAGAAATGACCAAACAAAATACCCCCGACAATAGCACCAAAGTTGGCAACACAATTGGTAACTGTAACGGCATTGTGAGAGAACTGTAAACGTTTTGAAAGCAAAGTTGGGTACAAATCTTGAGAACCGTGAGACATGAAGTTGAAACCAGCCATTAATAGCACCATGTAGATAAGTTTGAGCCAGTGGTTCTTAATAGCTGCAGTAGCGTCCTTGGAGAAAGAGGATTTCTTGGCTTGTAAATGTAATTTTTGATGTAAGAAAGCGTCAGTTTCAGGTAAAGTTAGTCTCCAGAGGATGATCAAAACAGGAGGACCAGCAGAAAACCAGAATAATGATTTCCAAGGAGTTTTCGTGCTCAAGAAGGCTCTTTGGAAGGCAGCAGCCAACAAATAACCAAAGGCGTAACCTTCCTGGAAAAGACCAGATAAGAAAGATCTTGCTCTCTTAGGAGCTCCTTCTAAAGACGTGGCAGCAGCAACACCAAACATACCACCCATAGCGATCCCGAAAATTGCTCTGATCCCTAAGAATTGTTCAAAAGTATTGACAAACCCAGTACCGATCTGTAAGACAGCGAGGATGGCCAAGTTGATAATCAAAGGCCACTTACGGCCATATTTATCAGCAGCATAACCGACAACAACAGCGCCGACAGATCTCAACATTAGAACCAAAGTCATAGCCCAAGAAATATCTTTGACTGACTTGTCAAAGTATTCAGCCAAAGTACTAACATTAACAGAAACAACGAAATAATCAAAAGCATCAAAAGTCCATGCGGAAAACCCAATCAAGAAGAATTGCCAGTCTCTCCAGGTCATCTCTGCTAATTGTGGGAATGGATTCACATGCTCTAATTCAATTTTGATTTCTTCCTTGGATGGGATAAGTGTGGTGAATCTTGTCTTGATGTATTCACCTGCCGTTGGTCTTGGTTGTCTTTCACTCATTGTTGTAGTGATTTTTAATGGATAATTTAAAAAAAACAAAAAAAAAACCCTTATTATTAGAACTTGATGAGTCGAAATAACGAGGATATCAGTTCTGTTTTATATCTAAACCAGCTAGCTACAATACCAACGAAAACAAGTGAGAAATACTTCTCTACTTCCCAGTAACTCCTACTAAAAAATTGTTATTTGTAATTTGTTAGAGATCACAACATATGCGGCTTGACGCAATGACCCCCAGACTCCTGCAGATTTCGATGCCATTTGAGCTTATATGACTACTTGGAAAGCGGGAAATACTAACGTACCAAATGTGCTTATGTTGGGTTTTCAAAGTTATTTAGTTTTCCAGCTAGTAGCTTTCCATACTAATAAAATATTGCTAGTATTATGATATGATGTATCTTGAAAGGGGAAACCGATAATATTGTTGAAAAAGTTGGAGTACGATCGGAAAAATCAGGCATCTGCAACGACGTATAAAAACGGTAAAAATAAGAAACAACATTGACAAGTCTTGTTATATCTTGGAAGGTTGGAACTTGGCATCATCGATCACTTTTGATTGTTCTCTATGCAGCTTCTTAACTTTTCCTTCTTGGGAATGGCCAATTACTGGTAACTACTGACCTTCTCCTCTTGTCCAGTACAAGTAGTACAAGTAGTACTTCGCTATGTCCCTTTTCCCCGGTCTTTTAATGACTAAAACATACAGAACTAGATGCGCAAATCTACATAAAACTCACTATGAGGGGCGCCGCGACTCAATAAATCTAGAGACGTCTCGGGCTTCAGCTCTCTCTATATTACTTACAAGCGGTAACAGTTCATACATCGACAATTTTTTCCTGATTTTGTTAACCACGTTTGACTCTATTATTCTATCCATTGAAATAGTCATATTATTTCATCTCAAATAATATTTGAGTCGCAGACGTTGAAACTTATCAATAATATTACTATACTTCCTGATTAAGTACATCATTAAGTTTTTCCATCAGCGTTGGGACTTGGATCAATTACACTAGCTGAGAAATTAACCCCAATCAAATATCTGTACGGAATAAATCGGTCTAGACGTTGTTGTATAAAACATTTAATACGGATGTTTACGCTTTAGAACTCAACCATAACCAGTTATCAAGTGCACCAAACTTGTCCTAATACAGGGAAAATAGCTAGGTAATAATATTAAAAGATGTTGATAGCTATTGATTTGTTCCCTTCATGTTCCCCACAATCTTCATACTTTCTATCTATCAGTCCTCACCAATTAAGTACGTCCGATTCAAAATACCGGTGGAGTTGGGGGCCGGCTCGATTTAGCCACATCCGGCTCGAGATTTTCCGAATGGATTCTGGAGAAATATTACATGAACTTGCATTTTTATTTGATATTGTGTCAAACCTACTAACTCTTAAGACTAATTATCGAATGGTCCCCATTCCAATAAATAGTTGATATTGGTGGAAGTGCTAAAACTGAAGGGTCCAGTGTCGTGGATTCCGGATATATGTCCTTTGAGTGTTTTCTAAAGCCTTAACTTAAAATTCCCTTTATGGGAAACATACAGTTACACAACGATTTTGTTGTAGTTTTGGAGCATAATGATCAAAAGTCATTACCCCTCAATCAAACTCTTCAAGCTAAATTTGAAATCAATCTTTCTTCTTGTTCTTTGTACTTCTTCAGTAAAGCTTCTTGTTTTTTTACCTTTTCTCTTGTCAAATTCAAAATCAGAGAAAACATAATCGAGACACGTTGACTCTGATTGATATTGAGATCTCAAACATTCGAAGAAGGTTTCTTTTACTAACCTCTTTAATACTAAATTAAATCTAAACATAATCTGTAAACAATTTAGAATCTCTGGTTCAAACTATAACAAAACATATACAGAATCCCTATCTAATTCTCTAAATAACATAAAAGTGGCAATAATTAAAAGTTTTAAGCACGTGACTTTCCCTGATGTCAATATTTAAAATCAAAAGTTTTCTTAGTCATCAGCAGCTTTTATGGCCAAGTTGGTAAGGCGCCACACTAGTAATGTGGCGATCGACGGTTCGACTCCGTCTGAAAGCATTTGATAATTATTTTTTTCTAGTTTTACTATTTAGTTTTTTCATATATTATTTATTTAACAAGAGCATTGTCCAAATTTTCAATTAAAAGTCTGCCTTTCTGTTGACTAAAATCCCAACTGAAACTTCCAACTGAAAACTGTATCTATGTGTAATTTGTCTCATGGTACAGATATTTCCATTTTGTGTGTGTACTTGAACAAATGAACTCTGTATTATCAATCTTAGAACATCTATGTAATTTTTACCTTCTAGAGTCGAGATTCTCTTAATCACTTGACTTCATTCCTATACAACAAAATCATTTTTTACAGAGTAAACATAATCTCAACGCTGTACAACAAAAACAAATTTTTTATAGAGTAAACATAATCTGAACGTATACAATTCATGTGTAGAGAACCTTTTAATAATATAATTGGTATAAAAGTAACTCATGCGTATAGCTATAGATTAATATGATATTTTTTAATTTAAATTATATTTATAATATATAAATAAATAAAAATTGTTAGCTTTATTAAGCAATATATATAGCTCGACATATATGTAATTATTTTTAGTAAATTTATTAATAACTGGATCTGATCAATATTTTAAAATTATATATATTAAACAGCACGTTTTGAAATTATAAATTTCAATATGGTATAGCGTACGTAAAATAAATTAACCACAATGTATTCTTTTGTACACTGGGTAAAAGGATCAACAATGTATACCTATATTTACCATATTGTATATAAATAAAGTACAACGTAATATCTTAAAACCAAATAGGCCGGGTTCAGGCCATAGATAAAAACAATTATAGTCATCGATAAATAAACAATAAAACGATAAATTAATTTCCACCAGTACTCATCTTATACAAACCGTAAAAAGTCCCCATAGACCCAACGATCAATCCACTAAAACCCGAGATAATCATACCTTTCCTATAGTTTTCCTTATATATATTGATATTAAAATCATCCAACTTCGTAGATATTCTCCTTCTTCTCTTTGATCTTAATTTATTAGGTTTTGTTCTTTTCGAGGAAGTAGAAACAGATGACTTGTTAGGGTTTGGGTCTGAGATTAGGACACATTTTGTCTGGTTATTTTCAGTCTTCTTTGGAGTCTCTTTAATCTCAACTGAAGTTGAAGTACTGCTAGTGGTAGCAGCAATGGATTCAGTTTCAGGAAAGAAATCAGGAGAAGATTCAGAAACTGGACAGAAATGAGTGATGGCTGGTTCCTTTAAAATAGAAGGTAAATCATTTGATGGAGATGAATCTGGATCAGTCGAAGCTAAAAGCGTTGGAAATGAAGGGTGTAACGCTCGAACTTCAGCCGTAGAATCATTGGTATCATTCATTGGTATTGACAACTTAGTAATCATTGTAGTATTAATGGTAGTTTGAACACTGTCTTGTTCTTTTACCGTTTGAGACGTTCTGGAATGTGCAGTTGGAGATGTACTGGCGATGAACGAGGAAAACATTTTGACTTGTAAATCTTAATAATTGCAGTGATATTAACTTAACAGCAGTATTATTCTTGGTTATTCTTGGGGTAAAGTTGTCAAACTATTAATTTAAAGAAGATAATAAATTTGACACATTTTTTTTAATAATATGATTGCTCTTTCAAAGATAGTGGAAACTTACCCTGCTTTCTCGAAGTTTTATCGTACCAGACCACAGATGTTACCAGCTATTAAAGTATATGCAGACTCAGAATGCCTTAAAATTGAATAGAAAAAGATATTAAAATTTAAAGTTTACAAATTAAGACAGAGATAAATACAGTAGAAAGATCTAGTACAAATATTCCCAATGCTTCAAAGATAAGGTGCTGATATAGTCATTTGATCGGATTCAATTCTTTTCAACAGGGACCTCAGCAGCAGCTTCAGCAACAGAACCAGCAGAAGAAGGGAAGACACCTTGGATTAGAGCACTGCCTTTCTTCAATTCAGCTAATCTTTTAGCTTCAGCGTGGATTTGTAAAGAATCTTTAACGGCATTGGTGTAAAATTCATGGATTCTAGAACCTAAGCTTGTTTGTTGGAAATCGTTGTAATACTTGGTCAAACTTTCAGTAATTTTGTACTTAGAATCGAAACCTTCAGTAGTTTGTTGCAATTGCTGTTGCTTCTCAGGTAAGTTATACTTAGTGTTTAAATCTTCGATGAACTTACTGAACTTACCGGACAGACCATTCTTTTGATCGTACTCAACAGCCTTAGTAACTAAAGAATCACCCAAGATATATCCTTGAGATAAATATTCAGCAAAGATTTGGGACTTTGGCTTAATTTCTTGTGGAATATCACCATTTTGACCAATCTCAGTAGAATCATCACCATCTTCAGCAACAACAGATTCTTCCTTTTTTCCATCACTTAAGATTTCAACATCCACTGAAGCACCACCCAATTGAGCACCATTTAACAAGGTGGCTGTAGATAAAGCGTTGGAATCCGAGAAGGTAACTTTGTATGAATCCTCAACAGATCCTTGTTCAATTGATTCAATCTTACCACAGAATTGGAAGAATTGAGAAACTTCGTCTTGAGAGACGGACTTTGGGACACCGGAGACTATGATTGACATTATATTGGATATGATTTGTTATAAATAAAGTTAACTTTAAAATCTTTGTACCGTTAATAGTGGTGGGTGTGTAGTTGTTGGTTGCCTTGAATTCAAATGTTTGCCAAATATTTGCTGTCAAAACACTCAAAGCAAGGATGAAATTGGCATGAACAGAGTGGAACAGGTTCTGGCACTACAACAGGTAATGTGATGCAGAACCCTGCAGCTATTTCCCACAAAATAATGCAGCAGCATGATCTTTCCGATATAAGCAGTTAGTTGTACCTCGGTTAAAGAAAAATAAAACTTTTCTTTAAAAAAAAAAAGAAAGAACTCCTCATAGGGGGCTCGAACCCCTGACATTTCGGTTACTGGAACCTCAAAGCTAGGCCTTGAAAGACTATAAAAGCCGAACGCTCTACCAACTGAGCTAACAAGGACGAGTTCTTGTTTAAAACAACATCACCTGGAAACTAAATCTTCACAATGGAATTGTTGATGATGATGATGATTTCTGAACACAAAAACATTTTTGCCGCTAATCATCAAAGTTCCCAGTATCAACACCATATTTGATCCACTAACCAGAAACCCTTTTCAACTCGATAGAGAATCATAGACTTTAGTTAAAGTAGTGTTAACCATTTAACAGACACCTTTGCTAGATTATAATACAAGATGAATATTTTCTCTATCTTACTAAAGATCCTCTTATCAAACTCACTTACACAAGCAGCTTTACTTGAATCCGCCAAAGGGGAATGGCTTAGTGCCAAATCATGTCAACATATCAAGAACAATTTCACCATCTCTAGTATTCCTCCTGAATTCATCAATAAAGTCAAAGCAGAAACCATCTATTACAAAGCCTCTGAATTATTCCCTGAGACACAGGTATTTGATTACACATTCCTTGCTAAAAGTAATATATCTGTTGTTTGTAATGATACCTTCTGTCAATTAACTACCCCCAAAGTCAATAAGACAGATGCTGAGATAAGAATGGTTGAGATATCCTCTATGAAAGGGTTAGGCGTGGTTAAGAATTTGAATCAAGGAAGTTCCAATTCTGAAATCCACACAAATGTTGAATCAGAAGGTTTTTGGTGTATTAGAAGTCGTTGGACTGTCACTAAAATTTCTGGGCTAAACTTACCAGATATTGAAGATTATTCACCAGTTGTCAAGTTCGATCATTTGGATGTTATTAAAGAGCCTTTATTCTATTCCAAGGTTTATTTTTACACTATGATTGCCTTTTTCATTCCCTTGATTTGGTCTATTGGGTTGATATGTTGGTTAGGCCGAAGAAATGTCCCCGCAAGTCTTCCTTTGATGGTTGTATTCTTTGTTCTTTTGGGGGTCTTTCAGGCTTCCCATCCGTTGATCAACATGCCATTGGATTACCCTGAAGATGGTGAAGGTCGAAACATGGTCATATCTTTGCTTTCAGTTCTGGCAGAGGTTGGTTTTGAAAGTGCCCTGTGTGCTTATATTTTCAAATCTTCGTTAGATAGAATTCCAACAATGATTTTTATCGCCTTAAGATTGTCAACTACCACAGTTTTTGCAGCCATCATTGCAGTCTCTAAATCCAGTGGTTACTTCCCTTATGCATTGCCTTATTCTGCTGAACACTCAGGTCTTTTTCTAAAAGTTATGAGCTCCCAATTAGCTGTCAATTTGATATCTATCCTCTTCACACTGTACCATTCAGCAAGAATGTGGGATTCGAAGGATAATATGTTTCGTTTGGAGGCCAAAACCCTTGAAACAACCCCAATTTTAATTTCGTGCTGGATCATCTTTGCATTCATCTGGGGTGTTTTGGTATTGGGTTTCATCAATTCACATGTCAAGGTCCTTGACAATTATTTAAATTCAGGCGTGTTCAGAACTTACTTTGTCATGCACTTTGTTTGCTGGTTTGTCATCTTTTGCCTCTTGTGCAAATCATACTATCCTTCCAGTGGTGTCGCTCAGTTGAGAATGTATTTGGAAGATGAAGGTCATAGCTTTGACAATCATGCTGGCGGTGAAAGTATTGATTTGGTTGAAATCGTTATTGATCCTAAGCGTAACCTAGAAGTGGCAGCAAAAGATGGTGGTGACGAAGAAGCAGATTATCAAGAAGATAACCCTTTCTTAATGGGTAGCTCCTCAGACAATGTTGGTATTCACTCGGCCCCGAACTCAATTCCTTCTAATCCATTTGTTCATGTGGTTGATGATCAGGGTATAGTGGAACAGATTGACTCAGGGGTTTAAACTATTGTCCATTTTGGTGAGTGTATATAGAAATTTAGAATGGCCTTTAAAAAGGAACCAACATGTTTATTGATAATTTGAACAAATAATCAAGACTGTAGAAAAGGGAGAGCAAGTTCCAGTAAGAACCTATAAGGTGTTAAGTTGTAAGGATTATTAGTTGTTGAAGATGATTAACCTTCCTCAGTGAACGTCATTTTGTTAGCAATTCTTTTAGAGGTCCATATGAGTCTATATATATATTATGTTGAATCTTTGATGAGTTTTTGAGACAAGTGTTTTATACTACAAAAGAATTTTCCAAGCAGTTTAACAAGGGATCAATTATTTACAAGTAGTTTAGATAAGGCAGCCAATTAGTTTTGTAGCCCTGTAGAGCATTCACGTGATTAAATGTGGGATATCTCGGCCCATGCAGCTAGTGGACTTGTTATTAAAAATATGGGGGACTATAACTCTTCTCTTATAAGTCTAACTCTTTCACAGATTCAAAAAAGCATTCAATCTCAAGACCACAAAGATCCAATCATCATTCAAGCAATGCCAATAGACAACAAACCACTCATGAGTCGAATGGTTCTCAATCACCTAATTTTCGAAGCATATGAAACGACTGCGTATGCCTTTGCCACCCAATTGAACATTGATCTTTCAGATTCGGAGACTGTTCTTTGTTTAGACGAGGATATGGTGATCGGATTGTCCTCTATCAAGCTACGGAGACGAATCAAAGACATGATATATGAAGGAGAGATTGAGAAAGTCATTGAGTTGATCAGTTGGGAACGTCCAGAATTGCTAGAAAGGGATGATCTATTGTTCTTCAGATTGTTGATTTTGAATCTTATTGAGATAATCAAGAGGAATTTCAAGGACACAAGGAAGGTTGGGAGTGGAGATTCTACTGGTGTGGATCAAGATGAGTTTATTTTGAAAGTCATCGAGTTCATAAAGAGTAAACTGTTGAAGAAAGTTATAAAGAATCATCGATTTATGAAGCATTTGGAATTAGTAATGACATTATTATTGTACTGTGGTAATAGTAATAATGATAGTAATGTACAGATTCCTGAAAAGCTGAAGAATTTGTTCAGTTTCCAGGTCAAGAGAGATGTTTTTGATTTGGTCAATAAAAAAATCATAATTGCCGATTCATTCAAAGGTGAGAAGAAACCAACAAATATGGACTATGAAGACAATAACGATATCACTGACAGCACAGACGATGATGAGCAAATAGAAGACGAATTAATGTTCAAAGAGTCAAGCTATAAGGACTCGAAACACCAACTGGATGACGAGGATGAAGAATCACAAGATCTATCCTCATTGTTATTGCTGACCACCGATTCCAAGATGAACAAAATGGTGAAACTATGGATGTGGTTACGAAACAATCTAAACGACCAGTCTGGCGAGGAGATCCATTCTGCTTACCATAAGTTCAAAGAGGACCAATTAGCTTAGAATATTATCTATAGAAATGATTTTGATATTACCTCCTGCTGCCATAATATAACGGGCAAAATATGATTAAATAGTACGGCGCTAAATTTCCAGTCCCCTCAAATCGCTGACTAAGCGAAGGCTAAATGCTAAATGCAGGTTTGTTGACAGTGGACAGGAGCTTACAGGGCAAAAAGCTTTTACAGTTGATGTTACTCCTTATACCACCAATTACATTAGTATACATTGTAGCTATTATTCAACTCAAACAGGCTTTTATTAAATCATCAAATGGCAAAGGAAATCACCGAAGACCTACAACGGCTTTCTATCCAGTTTCCTGCAGAGATTGTCTACAAGATTCTTGAATTCCAATTTCACCAGATCCTTCAAAACAACACTTCATCTATTACTTTCAACTACCAATTCTTCCTCAAGTCCAACCTCTTAGTCTCCAAGCAGTTCTACAAATGCTGTGTTAAGCTCATCTACAAATACTGCTCTTTCAAGACGCCGCAGTCGTTTGATATCTTTCTTAACTCCATCATCAAGCATCCAAAACATGGTGAGTTAGTCAAGGTCTTGGATTTCCAGGAATTCACATCCATTGGGCTAGGAAGAACAGGCAAGATGAACAAAGAGATCCAGATGGTCACTTCAACCACGATTCTCAACTGTCTCCAACGAACACCAAATCTATCGGAGTTCCTAGCAAGTGAAAACATCAAGGATGATTTAGACGTGAATCTCTTGACTTATCTTTTCCAAAATCAAGGTTTCAAGCATCTAACATCGTTAGATTTCTGTGGCTGTTCTGGTGAGAATTTTGTTCTGAACTTCACAGAAGCCACAAGATTAATCGAACATCCAATAACCAACGTAAGAAACTTATCCTTGCATGACTGTACCGACTTATCTAACGAATCCATAGAGATCATTTTAAAGAACCTACCAAACCTAACCAAACTGGATCTAACACATACCCAAATAACAGCCAAGAGTCTAAACCTGATTCCACACTCTGCCAAATTGACACATCTTTCTCTAAGCCACTGTATCCAATTAACGACGAGAGAATTGATCAATTTCTTTATAAACCATCCCTGCATCACATCCAACCAGTTGGTGTGGTTGAATCTTCAGACCGATTCGTCCAAGAATTCAGTGTTGAATAACAATCAATTGACGTTTGTTTTGAAAATGATTGATTGTGATTTGTATTATTTGAATTTAGGTGGGTTGAAAGTCACTGTGGAGAATCTGATGTACATTAAGAAGAAGTTCCTCAATTTGAAGGCTCTTTCCATCGTGAACAACAACATTGATATTCCTGATCTTATTAAGTTCTTAAGTCCTCCTTCTCTGGCACCAGCAGATGAAGAGATTGTCAACAGCTCTATGACTTCCATAGTGGAGTTTGCCAACACTCAAGCACAGGCACAGACACAACAAGAAACAAAAGAAGCCGAAAAAGAAGAAGACCCTGGCATCTATCAAAAATTGGAATTCCTTAACATCTCAAACAACTCCTTTATCAACAGATGGTCCATTGACAATTCCAAATTCCTCCAATGTTCACCAGATATAATAGCCTTTGAATTCTCCATCAAGGTAGTCAACGAACTTCAAGCAATCGGTGGTACGATCAGAGTCCACAACACATCTGATCAAACAACAGATTTATGGAAGATCTTTGATTCTTTAGGCCGTAGAGGTTGGTTATTTAAAGTCGACGAAGAGAAGAATCAAGATAATGTAAATAAAGTCGGTTTGATCAAATATGATATCGAGACAGGTCAGAAGATCTTTGATATTCTTAAATTGCCGCATTTCCTAAGACTTGTGAATAAGAAGATTTCCTTGTCGAAGGGTGTCTTATTGAATGCTGATCCGGTCTTTGGAGATTTTGAAAGAGGTATTTATAAGTATTATGGGATGAAGATGTAAGGGCGTATCACGTGATCCAATTCCTTAATACAAACCGTGGAATAATGACAGAGATATTTACTCAATTTATATTAAAACCTTATTTTGTAATTAATTTATTCAATTCATTTGCAGTTCTCCCTTTGTTTGTCAATAACTTGACTGATAATAGTTCGCCTTGTTTAAAATATCTCTTGTCGGGGAGGTACATATACATGCTTTTTTTTTTTGGGTTAGATTATAAGTACAACAGACTATCCTTAAAACCTCACCCGCCCTGAATTATAATGAACCACAACAAGAATCACTACAGAACAAAATTTGCCAACCAATATTATGTCACAATTGTATCAAGTTAAAGGCTTAACAAGACCCAATGAATCCTCCTCTGAATCTGATTCAGGATTATCTGATTTCGAAGACATTCCAACAGATACCGAAATTGTAATCTCCCGTGTCAACTCCACCATATTTCACCCAGATTCCTTCTATTCCAACAACAGCACTGAAACCAATGATACAGAAGAATTATCTTCCAGTGTAAGAGCTTTGCATTTATCAAAAGATGAACAAAGATCTGTCAATTATAGCGACAATGAAGAAACTGACAATGAAGGAGATTTCGAACGACCAAGAAGAGAAGAAACTCCCACTCCTGATACCATTCCTTCACTCCCTGAAGAATCTAAGGATGGGACTATGCTTTTAAGTAGAGAGGAGGCCAAATTGTTCCGTGAAATGTTAGAAAAGTTCAAGAAGGAGAAGTTCGGTGGTCAAACTGTCAATGTCGGCCAATTATCAACATCTCATAAAGCTAATGTGATTAAGATTTCCAAATTTCTTGATGCCAATATACAAGAGATTTCATCTGACGCTAAGAATTTTGGTATGAAGTTTATCTCTCTTTGTATCACTAGTGCATTTGGTGGGCGCAAAGGGTTTGAAAGATATCGTAGAGACTTATCTCATGATATTAATTTTGCTCCTATGTTGGAGAAATTACGTGGTTGTATTAATCAACAGAGAAATTTGAACATATCTATTTGTTGTTATGTTGGCCATGTAGTGCTTTACTATTGGAGCCAGGAAGATGTTCGAAATGCCCTTATTAGAAAGTATGGTGCTGGATTGAACAGAGTTATCCGAGGCAATGAGAATATCATCAAAGAGATTGGTGGGTTGAATTTATGGACTGAGAATAGAAGAAAAGTCAGTTCTAGAAGAAAAAGGGATATTATTGAGGAAATTTCAGAGAGAAAGTTCCAGTTTGATGAGACTGCTATGAAGTCTGTTATGGAGAAGTTGGGAATTGATATTGACTGAAGATCTTTCCCCATTTCATTTCTATCCCTGTGGGCCAATTTATACTATATTTAGTTACTTATAGCTTACAAATTGTTACTATATTATCGCCATATCCCGTAGATAACTCAACAACCCCCCCAAAAATACCTTTTCTATATAAAAATAACAGTAGACGTATACTCACCATACCAACCAACTAATAACCTTACCCACACTAACCATATTACCCACACTGGCCCATTTCAACGAGCCAAACAATGCCGTGAGGATCTTTGTAAGATAATGAAGCACACATAATAACAAGGCACTGAATAGGATAAAGATAGTGATGAATTTTATAAAGATTTGGAAATCTGTAAGGACCAAGTAGAAGAATTGGGAAAATATTAGTGTTTTGGATTGTGGTTTTTGATGAGGTCGAGTGAGTGTTTTATGTCTTGACGATGAGGACACCAGCTTTATTAATTTCTGTTTGAGTGTGGGTTTGGCCTGTAGTGAAGCCATGGGGAGTTGGTTGTCTTTAAAGATTGTTTGTAAGACTATTGAAGTTTGTGGACTAGTACATGAGACAACGTTTCCATCTTTTTTATTATCATTTGACGAAGAAGTTCTCTTATTGTTGCGAAACATGGAGTAGCTGCTTAAAGATTGGTCAGCAGTAGATATTTGTGAAGATGAAGATATATGGAATCACAATGTCCTCTGAGCCTCTGATCAATCTTGATATCAACTTGCAGACGACGCGTACTGTGTTTTTCTACAAAACCAAACAATCAACCATGTAACACGTGACTATGTTTAAGACTGCCCAACTCGGTCAATTACAAAGTTTAGTCCGAAAAGGGACAAGCAAAGCTAATTATTTAGCTCAAGCTGCAGTACAGCCTGAAGAATGACATGTTTTTAGATTGTCCGTAACCTTTCAAGATAAATATTGAAAAGTCCTGGCCCCTGGCCCCTGGGTGCACTTTAGCTGGTTCTATGAATTGGAGGTCTAGACGATTTCCTAATAGTATTATTATTGGACTGGTTAAAAGAACCTGCAAATGAATAGTTCAAGAGACAGGTAGCAGTACCAGCAGGGGAGTCTGGTTATCTAGGAGCTAGTAGTACTGGTTAATTGGTTATTGTATAAAATTTTCTTGACCTTAACGTCCGTCAGATCAGTTTTATTGTACTCTTTAGTCGTGACGCAGTCGAGGACCAATTGGGTGAATTACAACTCCATTTGATCCCCAACAACTGTCGTTTAGTACTATAAGCTGACCAGTTCAAGAAAGAAAATTGCCCAATACAGTAACGTATTATTAATATTATTCTACAGTACTCTAGCATAGATTAACTCTATTAAAGTTACCCTAGTGGATGTTATACTTCAATATTATTACCACAGATCCAAATATTCGGGGGTACTCGGGGGTCGGCTCATCAATTAATCGATCGGTTGATCAATTGCACTTAACTTTATACTTTGGAACACTTTAGAAAGTTTCAAGGAATGATCAGTGGTCACATGAGGTATAAATTTGGAAAACTGGGGGAGGGCCAGATGTGGGTGCGCCCTAGGCGGGCTTACTGGGGATTTGCCCTAATTAATTAATAAATATACTCTTGTAACGCCACAGGCAGCTGTGTGTGCACTGTGTGCACGTCAGCCCCGTGGTGTAAACCCGTCAGGATTTTAATGTGGGTGATTTGCAGTATGGCGCGTGAATTTTCCCGCTGATTACCAGTTATACCCCAATATAGCAATTCCAGTTTTATGCAGTACCGCACTACAAATGATTTATACCCAAAAGGTGGTGCTATGGGAAATTGGAATTGTTCCTATATAAACGACGAAGAATCACCTGAAAAACTAACAACCCAATGGTCTACGCGAGTGAGGCATGAACACTTCTTACCAATTGTCTGTCTGATACCAACGCCATTTCTTATATAAAATGAGATTCGAAACACAATTACTCTTAGCCATTGCTCTCTTATCCAACGAAGCCGCTGCCCAAAACCAAGGTGCCGTTGCCACTGCTATTGTCTCTGATATCAACGCCAACTTGCCCCAATACCTCAGTTACATTGCTGTTTCTACTCCACCAGCTGGTTTATTGGATATCTACCGTCAAGCTCAAACTTACACCAACGATGACTACACCACTTTGATGACCGCTGTTGACCAAACCGCTTTGAATCAATTCATCACCCAATTACCATGGTTCTCCAGAATTGCCGCTGGTTTAGCTGGTGGTGACGATGGTGCTGTTGCTTCTGAAACCACTGCTCCATCTTCAAGTGCTGCTGAAGAAACTGCTTCTGCTTCTGAAACCGATTCTGCTTCTGAAACCGATTCTGCTTCTGCCTCTGCTTCTGTCTCTGAATCTGCCTCTGCTTCTGCCTCTGCTTCTGGCTCTGCTTCTGCCTCCCACTCTGGCTCTGCTTCTGCCTCCCACTCTGGCTCTGCTTCTGCCTCCCACTCTGGCTCTGCTTCTGCCTCCCACTCTGCTTCTGCTACTGCTTCCAGCTCTTCCACTTCTGCCAACGGTGCCAATGCTAACGGGTTAGCTTCCTTGTTGGTCTTAGGTAGTGGTTTATTATTATTATAAACTGTTTCCTTTCATTCCTCAACTAGAAGTGTGAATATTGATGCGCTAGGATCGAATTGAGCATGTGTTTCTGCTATTTTCATTAACTTATGTTGGTTTTGACCGGTTTATCAAGATTTCCCTTTATCATTGTTTTCCTTTCTCTTTTTCTACAATTCATGTTAATAACTGAATTTTTTATAGTTTAACGAATTATTATTATTTCTTTTCAAATTTGTCTATTTCCTCCTGTTTATGTATCGTAGTTGCGTCATTTCAACACTCAAACATACAATGCATCAGAATATGAGGTTGGAACTTGGTACATATTTGCCATTTAAAACAGATTTTGTGCTTATATAAGATATTAGTCAGCAAACTAGGAAAAATGATAATTTAGTTTAGTAAAACCCAAAGTCTGGTATTTATTTAATCAATTTAAAAATCTTGCTCTATAATTCCCTGATTTTCTTATAATCTTTTGAAATATTATTGTTCAAAAGGTGAGACCACAAGCTGGTTGTTAAATTCTCCGAACTAGAATAGTACTCAAAGACCAACTACTACATCTAGTAGGTGTATATCGCAAATGCCGGGAATAACCAGACAAATTCCGACAATTCCATGAAACACAGCCGCAAAACGCACATCAAAAACAATTAATTCAATCAAATCAATTAATTCAACCTTTCAAAACAATAACCCATATGTACAATATCTCGATCCGTTAGACATCCGATTAAAATACCAGCAATTAGAGGCATGTACTCAATCAAACAAGTTCAATGCCTAGAGATCTGCCAAAATGGGGGGCATTGTTCATCCTTATTTCTGCTATTAAAGCTCAATTCGAGAGTGATGTGATATGTTCAAAGCCACGTTTAAACCCACCAATCTCATGGACCTTCTTCAAGTTAGGCACTTATCACCGTTTGGATTCATCAATAAAATTCTACATAGCCACGATACCATCAGCACTGCTCATCAAGATTCAAATCAAAGGAGGTGGTACATCAGACATTTAAGTATATAAACTATCCTACATGCCCGTCTCCCCCTTCTGGACCAGTATCTACTTTATTCAATCCAAGATATTCACACTTGTATCTCTAATCATCAATAATACTATGTTCAGCCATTGGAAAATCGTCGCTGTAATCGAAATCATCTTTTACTTCTTAGCAATAATCTCCACCGTCTTTCCCTGCCATCAATCCTTCTTCAACGCGGACTCTGTTTACAAACCCAAATTCAGATCTTTCTATTTCCGCTTCTTCTTCTTATGTTTCGCTAAACTTATCAGTGGTGTGTTATTATTACCATACATCCATCAAGTCAACCTGTCCCTCACCAATAAAGATTCTTCAGTAAATTTGAACTTGTTAATTGCAGCCATTTCCTTGAATTCCATCAATTTAGGGTTCTTGACTATTATGAATCTCTTCGTCGTCAAGTATGTCGAGAAACTAAATTCGAATGAACCGCCTTCCACAACTTCTAAGTATTTCATCATCAGATTCATTCACTTGACTTTCCCATTGAACTCCATCAAATTATTGAGAGAAGGGTCATACTTGATTGCATTTGAATCGTTCATTCAAAAAACCACGCTTTACTCAATCATCATCAATGTTGTGGGTGCCGCAATCACTAATGGTACTCCTCCTTCTACCCAGGCTACTGCCAGATCCTTATTACGTGCTGGGTCTTTGATGTATTTGATTTGCAATTTGTTCAACGGAGCTTTCATCATCATCAAACTGAGAGTTATTAAGGCCGAATTTTTAAGGAAATTACTTTGGATTGCTTTGTGTATGATTCCTGTTTTGACTGTTAGAAATGTCTACAACATCTGTTATTCTTTCTCTTTCAAGGTTGACTATGACGATGGATTCAATATCAATAAGTTCACCTTCTTGTTTGGTAATTGGGCTGTTTATGTGGGTGTTGCTTTCGTTGAAGAATGTCTCTGTGTCGTTTTGTTAGTTGTGATTTGCTGGATTGCATTTAGAAAAGAGGAGGACTTTGTCTTGCAGAGGGAAAGATTCGACATGACTTGGGAATAAACTTAGATTAGAGCATTGTTTTTAGTTGATCGTCTTAATCCATGAAGAATGGAACTAATAAAACCTTAAATTCTTCATAATAATCTCAATGATTACTAAATACTTTATTTTTGTGATAGATATATAGAAAAAATTGTCATTTTTGAGACTTAAAAATACAAAAGATTAAAATTTGGACAAAACTTTTATTCACGCACAGTTGGTTAAGCAGTACAATTATTGATTCATGTAAGAAATAAGAGGACTGACACGTATAACTTTTGATGATGATTTCTGGAGTTATAATTGACTAATTGTATTAAAGTATCTAAACTATATGTTTGGAGAATGCATCGAGATTGTTGCACGAATTTTCTTTTTATGTGCGCCCATACCCTTACCCGGACTCGTTCGGGGCACACATATGTGATCACCTGGTTGAACACCCATCCAGCAGCTGCCAGGTGAATCTCTTCTTTTTCATAAATTAGGCCGTGTGGTCTAGGGGTATGATACCCGCTTTGGGAGTTTGGGAGATAGAGGATTTCTGTTCTCAAATATGCGGGTGGCCCGGGGTTCAAATCCCCGCTCGGCCCTAATTTATTTTTTTAGATTAATTTTTGAATCTTTTGAATCCGTGTATTTCCGGATTTTGATTTAAAGGTGCGGTTATTTCTGAAATGAACTTACCCGATACGAACAAGTTCAAAATGATTTGTTCACTTTCGATGAATCATGTCTGATTAATTGTAAAACCTTCCAGAAAATCAAGTTGATAATGGCAATAATTTGACTGTATCGTTTTTCATCAACTTCTAAATTATTATTAACGAAAAACATAACAAACGATATGACATCCACTAACAACATAGTCATCGTCGGTGCTGGTGTGATTGGCCTAACCGCAGCTTTGAAACTTTCAGAGTCCACTAAAGATTACAAAATCACCGTTCTAGCAGGACATTTCCCTAGCGATGGCTTATCACCACAATACACTTCTAACTGGGCTGGTGCTCATTACAGACCATTTCCAAGTCATAATGAGAAGGATTTCCACGATTCTCAATTGACTAGAAAGACCCAAACATACTTTAGAAAATTGGCTAGAACTGAACCTGAATCAAGTATTAGATTCATTCAAGGTGTTGATTACGTTGAACAGAAGGGTATTTATGGTATTCAATCAAAGGGATACTTTGAGGATATCGAAAACTTACAAGAGATTCCCCAAGAATTATTACCAAAAGGAGTCAAGTTTGGTGCTAAGTATAAGACATGGGTTTTGAATTCTCCATTATATCTCCAATATCTTGAACGTAAATTGAAGTTCAAGTACGGTGTCAAGTTCGTTAAGTCACAATTGATCTCATTGAAGCAAGTCTCCTCTGCTTTCCCTGATTCTTTGATGATTAACTGTACTGGTTTAGGTCTTCAATATAATGGTGGATATGACAATAAATCCTTCCCAATTAGAGGGCAGACATTATTACTTCGTGTTCCTTCAGATTGCCCATACCTGAACAAGACAATAACCCATCAAGCTAAGGATGGCTTGTGGACATTTGTGATTCCTAGACCATTGAATGGCGGTGTTATTCTTGGCGGTACGAAGCAATTGAACGATTTAGAGACAACTCCTCGTGATTCAGATACACAAGCCTTGATCGCTAGAGCTAGAATATTATACCCTGAAGTATTCTTCAAAGATGGTAAGGCTGATATCCAAGGTGTTAATGTTGGGTTCAGACCAGCTTTAGAAGGTGGGATCAGAATCGAGAAGGAGAGTATTGATGGCAAGAGAATCATCCATGCTTATGGTGCTGGTGGCATGGGCTTTGAATTGAGTTATGGTGTCGCTTGTAAAGTTTATGAGCTTGTTACCTCGTTAGAAATCCAACCAAAGCTATAGATATAGTACTGTATACACTCTATAGAGAACTAAAGATTCACTTTCTTCTTTCAGTATGAATTTGTGTCAAGTTTAAACTGGGAGGTCAATTGGTTTCCCCACAGATCACGTGCAAATTTAACCACCAGTGTTCATATAGGCTGACTTTTTCGGAGCTGTTGATTTGATGCAGGCCCGGCCGGCTGCAGCCTGCCAGGCCTCTAAACCTGGTTGACGCACGCCGTTTAGACTGTTTTCTGGATTGTTGGGGATTTGACGGAAAAACGGCTATCAAGTTATAGAGTAAACTTAGGGAGTAATTTTGTGCCTTGTGGACATTTAATAATATTTTGTTCAAGCTCAGGTCAGTATTCTGAAAGTTATCTTCTTTCGAAGGAACTACTATTTCCAGTTATATGGCCAAACAGCTGTAGGAACTGCCTGCCTTGAAGAGGATTCGAATGTTATGCTATTATTAATTAAATTTCTGTTTTCTGCAGGTTCAGTCCAACATTTTTTTCCGTCAAATTATTTGTATAAAGATACAAAGAAATGTAACAAATCCGGCGGTTAATCGTTTATTATGGCAGTGCCATGACCCATGATCTCTTCTTAAAAGAAGCTCCTCAAGAGTATCACTTCACCTCAAACAGTCCAAATGTCATCATCTGTCAAGGTTGCAACCTCTACCAGTGAAGCTGAAGCTTCTTCCTTCACCAGTACCACCAAGATCTCTGAAAATGTCGCTACTTTGAACAACAACAAGTTGCCAACCTCTGCCATTGACACCTTTGGTAACGAATTTGAAGCTCCAGACTTCTCCTTGATGGACATCTTGAACGCTATTCCAAAGCACTGTTACGAAAGAAGACTCGTGCAATCTTTACACTATGTTGCTAGAGACATCATCGCCATGGTTGCCATTGGTTGGGCTGGTAAGACCTACATTCCATTAGTAGAATCAACTTTCTTAAGATTCATTCTCTGGAACGTCCAAGCCTTCTGGATGGGTTGTTTTGGTTTCGGTTTGTGGATTTTGGCCCATGAATGTGGTCACTCCGCCTTCTCTGATTACAACTGGGTGAACAACTTGGTTGGTTGGATCTTACACTCCTATTTATTGACTCCTTACTTTTCTTGGAAGTACTCTCATGCCAGACACCATCAATCTACAGGCCACTTGACTAAGGACACTGCCTTTGTTCCATACACCAAGGAAGAATATATCCAATCCAAGAGTTCCACAGCCTCCAAGATCTCTGAAATCACCGAAGAAGCTCCTTTGAGAACCTTTGCTGGTTTGATTTTCCAACAACTTGTTGGTTTACATGCCTACTTTTTGACTAACGCCTCTGGTCAATTCTACCCAGGTTACAACAAGTTGTTTGTCTCCCACTACAACCCAGTTTCTCCAGCCTTTGAAAAGAAGGAATTCTGGGGTATCATTGCTTCCGATGTTG
This sequence comes from Waltiozyma chaumierensis, assembly GCA_030566875.1. Classification (NCBI taxonomy): domain Eukaryota; kingdom Fungi; phylum Ascomycota; class Saccharomycetes; order Phaffomycetales; family Wickerhamomycetaceae; genus Waltiozyma; species Waltiozyma chaumierensis. The sequence goes on along the minus strand of JAKUBK010000153.1, from coordinate 47,594 downwards.
GTATGCTCACCACCATGACTATTGTTTACTTCTGGGCCCAAACCTACGGTTTATGGTCTGTTTTCATCAACTGGTTTGTCCCATTCTTATACGTCAACCACTGGTTAGTCTTTGTCACCTTCTTACAACACACCGATTCCTCCATGCCACATTACGATGCTTACGCCTGGAACTTCGTCAGAGGTGCTGCTGCTACCATTGACAGAGATTTTGGTTTCATTGATGAACACATTTTCCATAGAATCATCGGTACCCATATCTGTCACCACTACGTTTCCAGAATTCCTCAATACAATGCCAGAGAAGCCACTGTTGCTATCAAGAAGGTCATGGGTAAACACTACAGATATAATGGTGAAAACATGTGGATCTCCTTATGGAAGACTGCTAGATCTTGTCAATTTGTTGAAGGTGACAATGGTATTAGAATGTTCAGAAACACTAACGGTATCGGTGTGAAGCCAAACGACAACAAGTTGTAAGTGGAGAACTGATAACTTATTCAGTGCTACTATATAGATATTCCTTATAGATATAAAGTGTCATACATACATACACACACAATTTAGATAGAATAGTTTGCACACATAGTAGTTCGTAAAAATATTTTAGAAGTCCAAGTCGCCTTCGTCAATTTCGTCTTCTAACTGTCCATCGAATTCGTCATTCTCGTAATCTAGCTCTTCAGCAATTGGATCGGCGTCTCCTGCAATATAATTGGCATCTTGGAACACATCATCATCGTCACTGTCATCTTCTTCTTCTTCAGGTGTCTCTTTTTCTTGTTCATCATCATCTTCCTTCTCTTCTTGCCCTTCATGATCAGAGAGATCCTGGTCACCAACAGTAAACTTAACAGCCTTCAAATCATAATCGTCATCAGCAGGCTCACAGTAATCCACATCCTGTCGGCATTGTAAACATTTCCACTTAGTACCCAACTTCTTGGCTTGGTCTAACTTCTTCAACACACAGACATAACAATACTGTCTCCCACAACAGTTGACTTTGTATGGGTTTGTTATCTGGAAGTTCAAAGTGATGTTTGAGTGGTTGGAGACACAGATAGGACATTGTGTAGGTTTGATTAGCGACGTGTTGACTTGTTGTTGGCTGGATGAACCAGGGTGTAGGAGATTGTTCAACAAGTATTGAAATTTGGCATTGCTTGTTAGGATTGGGAGGATGAAAAGAACGAATTCTAGGAATGTGTTCCAGATAAGTTGACGGTTTTGAAACTCAAACGATAGGTTGTTCATCTTATTATTGTTGATTGGTCTGATCTTAATGCGGAGCAATCGAAGAATCAAAGAAGGATAATCGTTCTTAAGGATGAAAGCAATGTAACTGACAAAGTTGAACACATTGTACACCTTTAGAGCTGTTGAATTGAGTTTGGATTTCAGTTTGTAGTTACCAAAAACAACCAATAACCAATACAAAAGCTTCTTTGACAACGTAAGTTTGTTACCGAATTTAAGATTCTGTAAGAAGAGACCATAACTTTGTGACTTGTCAAATATCGTCACTTTGAACAAAATTGTATCTATGATGAACTTGATCAGGTTACGATCCATGGATGGGGATAAGGACAGTTGGGAGACAAGGAGATCGCTCAATTGAGAGTCAAGAAGAAAGGCGTCAATCTGTTGAACACGAGACATCTTAGTTGTTGTATTAAAGGGTATAAGTCTTAAGTGAAACTTTTAGAGAGTCTGATAGAGGGATATCAATTTTAGTGGAAATAATTAGTTGTTGTTTCTTGTCCAATTAGCATCCTGCCAGATGATGATGAGAAAATGGGTTTGCTCCAACTTTCAAACCCCAATATTAATTCAAGTTCCTCCTCCCACTATGCAGGCGGATTAGCCGAAATTCCGAGGATTTGAACCGAGCTTTATGGTGTTCGGATGGATCCTTTCTAGCCGTGTAGTTATGGCAGTGCTTAGTCCTCAAATTACGCCATCACTGATCCATTTCTATTTCTCTCGAACTGGTGTTAACTGTAATCAAGTTTATTTCTAAAGAGTGAATGGAACTTACAACCAATACATTTTATTACTCAAATAAATCCGAAGATTATTTCAATTTCAGTTTCTATCTCTATTTTTACGAGCCTTATTATCCTGTAACCAACTAGAAATCAAGCCCCTAAGTCTAGAGAATCTTTTCTTTCTAGAATCTATACTGAGGTTTTCATCATCTGATTCAGTTCCAAATTTCTCGAATTCTGACATGCAATCAATTCGAGTAGTTTCTTGCTCACAGTATGAACACAAAACAGGTTTTTTTCTCATCTTTTTGGTACTGTTTAACTGTGCATGATGAAACATTATCAATTACCATGTTAATTCGAAGAGTTCGTACAATAGGAATAGGATCAGTAATATTTGTGTAAACCATACCCTTAAAAAACGAAAACATAACTTTTGCGATAATCTCAGGCTGCCATGAGTCCATCTCTTTCAATTCCTTAATTTTGCCATTTATCGATTCTAAGTATTTCATGTACAACATTTCAAAAAAAACCTTTTTTTGATAATAAATTGGTGAAATATCTTCTTGAGAATTGCAATTAGATGATGTTCTTCTTTTATAGAGTTTGAACACGGTGATTGATTTGAAGCATCCGCATTTTCTAACCCAAATATCATTTATAAGCACCAATTGACATGTCATGGGTGTTAGGACCTCCTTGATTCTAAGTGAGTTAAAGGCTTTCCGAGAGATATCAATTTCATAATAGATTTGGTTTGTGATCTGGTCGAAATTTATGAACTCCATGGTAGAAGTAGAGGCTGGTGCGATAGATATTGGATTAAGGAATGGAAGAACAGAACTGTCATTGTCCTTTAAGTCGCCTAGGTCCATTGATGGAAGTAAAGAAACCTTCCTGAAATTTTGAATGCATCTGAACGAATCAATGATACCAATTATCTCCAAGTGATATCTAGTAGTAAGTGACGCTCTGTTAAACGTGTTAGAGACTTTCTCAATGATACAAGGAACCATTTCATACGAGAATTGAGATCGGTAGACGTATGAACTTCAATTTTAACGAAATGATATTTCTTATCAGTGAACAATCGCCTCTTCAAATCGACGTCTTCAAGTAAGAACTTATTGAACTTGGAAGAACCACACAACTCAGAACATCTAACAGTGAATATATTATCTGTAACGCTATAGGTCTCGTTAGTTAATGAACGTAGGTTATCATTAGCATGTTCGTGATCATGCTTATCTATGCCGATATCAGACGAGTCAATAAGTGAGATTATACAAGTGAATCTATCAATGATTTCACGTATGGGGATAAGACAGTCATGGGTGTATGAAAGTTTGGAAAGTATCTGAAGGTCCGAGTAATTTTCAATATGAAGGAAAATACAGTACCAAATTTCTTCTTGCAGTTTCATTGTTTGAATTAATTAATATCTGATTTAGTGAGTACTTTAAGTTTTTTAAGAAGAATTCCTAGATGTTGTACCATTAATTGTTTGTCCATCGGTTGTGAGTTGGAAGGAAAGAACAATTCATTTGCTTGATTTAAAAAAAAACACAAAATTATTATACAAAATAATAATGGAGTAACAACCACTAGTGAACTAACAGGTAACACTGTGGATCCTTTGTATAACGTGGATCATTGTTAAAATTTGGAAATCTCTTTTATATGATCACGTGATTTGTAAATGAATCATGAATGAAACTAAGAACCAATTGAATCGTGAATCGCTACGTTCAAGTATATACTATAGTTATGCATTTAAAACTTGAATATTAAAAAAAAACAACTAACAAATAGTCCTATGTCTTTGTCTTTTTTTTTAAATAATCAAACATGAGTCTATAACCCCTTACAATCAAACAAGACTCTAACAGTATCACCAGTTTGAATATCCAAAAGACATAAAGCTTCATCATCATGCTCTTCAACTAAACCTCTACCAGAGTTATGAAAGACATGGACATGATCCAAAGTAAATCCTTCAATACCTTCGTCTTTGTAAAACTGAGAAACTTTAAACAAATGATAAAGTTTTCTCTTCAACAATCCAAGAGTAGTGCCCAATTCTTCGTCATGTTCATAATCATAATCTTCCGGGGAGAATTCAAACTCATAAGAAAGACGATGCTTACCACCGTCATCAGTCAAGGCAACACATGTAGCTTTTAAATGAGCAACATGAATAGGTTTATCGATGAAGATCTGTTCATCAGAATTGAGATCAATGATACCTGCACGTAAAAGAATCCCTCTCACTATCATGTAGATGACAATGACAATCAAGAGGTAAGTTAGACCAAGGGTGATTGATATGGAAGTCGGATCATTGAAATGGTGATGGAGGATTGGGAGTGTGGAAAGATGAGTTGTTAGGAAAGTGTTACTTTGTTGAAGCGTTACGTATGCTTTGGAGATGAATGATTCTAACATTGGAATTTAGTAAGAGTAATGTATTTGAATATGATACTTCTAAGTGATAGTAAATAGATCAAAAACCAAATGAATCATGGTTTTTGTATTTTTGGATATATTTATTTCAAGGGTGTCGTTTACCATCAGCTAAACTTTGGCGTGGTTCCCGCATAGTAGTACATGATATTCCCAACAGTATGCCCTGAGTCGCATTCACGTGCGAGAGAGAGAGAGATCTATAAAGGTACGTATTGATAAATTGTCATGACAACATAAAAAAGGTATAATTCGCAAACGCCTTCCCAAAGATCAGCGAACATTATGAAATCATAACAAAATTATTTAATTGTGCATAGTTACCGAACTGCAGAGTAGCTGTGGTCATGTGATACGGTTTAGAATTGATCTTTTCTTCTTTGAATCTGTACAGAGAACAGATAGATCCAAGATATAAAGAACTGAGAAGAAGAACTCTTAATTACTACTATTAATAATATAGCTGTTAATACATAGCAGTGTGGATAAGTTCATCTAGATGGTCATGCTATCATGAGATCATCAATAATGGTGGAAAAGTAAACAATATGCGAAATCTTTTTTTAGCCATATAAGAGTTAGAGGTTGACTGTTGTTCAAACCAAATTTGCTGTCAAGAAAACATTGTACTGCATACTGTGATCAAACCTTTCTAGTGTGCATATATATATATATATATTCTACTATACCTCGATATTTCGCTCTTCTTTGTAACACACCAGTACTAGTGACTGAAACCTGAACGTTGAATCTTCCATCAAGAAAAAGACCTGTCCAACTGTGACTTGTCACTTTTAATAAGTTCGGTAATTGTTTAAAAATCTGCACAAAGGTTCGGATCTACACGCAATCGATCGACATAAAAGCAAAAAAAAAACACAGCTGAATCTGCAAACTTTTCTTAAACTTAAGCGCTTTGACATTCAAGTTTGCTAGGTCAATCCCACTTTGTTGACAGTATTATTCTTGTTATTGACGTTATTGTTGTTGTTTTTATTACTGTTATTATATCCCACACATCCAGATTTTCGACTTGGCCCATCATCTTACCACAAACCATCCACACCGGAGCCATTTTATAGACAGATCTCAACTGCACATGTCAAATAATAGTAACAGCCTGGCTCGGGCCTTCAGATCTCTACTATCCATCTCAGTGTTCATACAGTCTGTTCAGGGCGCCTTGTCGTTCTGTGCCACTGACAATACAGGGATCTCTTCCACCTCGTTCTCCAACAACTATCAAAGCAACGGCCTTTGTAGTGATTCTTGTGCTGGCTACACATATGCCATTGTTCTCTACACGGAATGTTGGTGCAGTAACAGTGCGCCAAGTAACACTATTGACCTCAGCAGTTGTCAGATGGACTGTCCTGGCTATCCACTGGAGAAATGTGGTGATGCTAGTAAGAATTACTACGGGTATATTCAGTTGAAGCAGGCTTCTTCTAGTACCAGTACGTCCTCTACTCGTTCCTCTACTTCATCAACAAGCTCGAGATCGAGTACTGGCACAACAACCACTTTGAGTTCCAGTACCTCAAAATCATCTTCCACAACTTCATCATCTTCCACAACTTCATCATCATCTTCTACATCTTCATCATCATCTTCTACATCTTCATCATCTTCTACATCTTCTTCATCCTCTTCCACTACTACCACCTCTTCCACTACTACCACCTCTTCAAGTACCACAACTTCATCTTCTTCCTTTATCACAAGTACATCCTCAAGCGACTCAGTATCGCCACATACAATCATTTCGACAGTCCCTCCAGTGACCTCCTACATCTATTCAGTCAAGACCATAACAGGAAGCCAGCAGCTCGAAGTGACAACAACACAAGTGGTCTCCACATCCATCTCCCAACCTTCAACAGAAACGTCCGTGGTCTCTGGGACTAATACCAACAAGGGGTTTTTCCACTCTCCGGGTAAAGTAGCAGGAACGTTTGTTGCTGTTGGCATTGTAGTTCTTGCGATAGTGGGCACTTTGATCTACTGTCTATGTTTCGGAGCAGCAGCAGCGGGAAGACGCAGACATGACGGTGAGGATTATAACGGTGAGGATGATGATGATGATTCAAGAGCAAGCAGTCACATCTCCTCTCAGAACAATGAAAAGATCATAGGCGCAGCCACAGGAACAACGCCTCCCCTAACCATTCCACCGAATATCACTGCTCCTGTGGCCACTTTGGCTCCTGATAGACCAGCCGGTGTTCCTAGATTGAGCACGAACACTATGGATGATGAGACTATGGAGGTGGATCAACGGTTGGATCCAAGACAAATGTTCATGAATTGGGAAAATGGTAGTCGGTTGAGTTTGGCTGATGATACGGATTATAGCAGAAGAGTTTTCAGAGTTACGAATGACTGAGAGAGTGTGTGTCTCTCTCTTATAAAAAAAACCCCCCACCACATGGCATTATCTATTTAAATCAATACAATATAGTGATCTAATATAAAATTAATAGCAACAGTTTTTATTTGTAAATTGAAATCCTCTTGGCCTATATAGCGCGCTCTAATTTCAAATAACCCACATAAAAATTTACGCCTACACCTATCTTAAAGAAATAACTAAAATTTGACAGGTGGGGGATTAACTGATCTGAATTCATGCTTATTTGATCACAGTGCTACCTCTATTACTTCAACTCATTCATCACAAGGCCTTGTTTATTTCACACACAAGAAAATTGCAGTTGATATACATTTGAGCCGTGGTGTTTTTTTTTTTCAACAAATGTACATTTATGATCAATGAAAAGTTGAAAACAATAGTCAACCTAGAAGAATAGTCATTTGAGATCTCAGGTGTCTTATAATCGACTGTAACTTCTAAAATATAATAAGAAGAAATAGGGAGATATAGAGATAGATAATTGTAACGCACATGGCTTCTCCTTCAATGAACACACGATCAAAAAGAAGGAACAACACATATCCACAAACGATCCAAGAGAAGCAACAACTAACGTATACTGTTCAAAACGATGTGAGAGCGAGACATTCTGTGTTGCAAGAAGATACCAAGACTATAAAGAAAAGAAAACAAAGGATAAGGAATGATAATACAAGTAAAGGAGTTGATATTCGGGATTTATTGTTAAAAAACTCAAACTCAAAAACAATTATGAAACAGTCTCAGATTTTGAATTATCCACCTAAAAAGAGAAAAATACTTCCTCCAAATAATTCACATGGAGATTCCCATCACGTCCATACTATAGTTCAAGAAAATAACATTGAAATAATTGGTTGTCTGTTAGATGATGATGAAGAAGTATACTATAACGGTTTTGATAACAGTTTGCCACCATCACATAACTTATTCAATACCACCAAGGAACCTTCTGGTTTAACAGATACCAAAGAACAAGAAAGTAATGATGATTATACTAAAAGGAAACCCCGTACACCCTTACAACAATATCAAAATTCCAAACATAGAGAATCGCAAATCTCTCAATATTATAAACTAATGATTGAAGAAGATCGACTGTCTAGGGCACGGTCTAGAATCAAACGACGTAGTTTGGATCTAATGGATAAGGATGAGAATGGAAATGATAGATGTAATAATAAGATTAATCATAGGGATAAAACAAGAGATGATTTTAATAATAAGACAGTACGGTTTGATATTTAATGAATTGTATCTAAATGCTTTTACATATCTAAAGTCTCAATTAATATGATTATTTTAATTATAATAATATATGATTGAAATGAAAACAAACCCTGCTTATTATAGATTGAGGTATAGTTAATGATCACTTTGATATGCAAGGACATGCAACTGGGTAGATGTCTAATTCACTCCTCTATAAGCCTTCTTGATCTTATCAATGATCATGTATCTAATGAAAATCTCACCCATAGAAACAAGAACACTGACCAAGAAAACAGTGATTATTATGTATGAAATTCTGGTTGTATTTCTCTCTGCGATGGAATCAACCACTATGTCGATAAATTCCAAATAAACTTTACATCTATCATTCAAAACTTCGACTCTTTGTTCGATTTCCAAATATTCTCTCATGGCTGCATAAAGGGGATGTAAAGAAGGTTCAAAAGACCAGAAAAACTCAGGCATATCGAGAACATTTGAAGAAAGATTAACATCGACTCTCAATTTAAACAATTTCCCTGATTTTTTCAACAATTGTTCTCTTTTGAGACCTAATTTACCCGTTAATGCCAATCTTTTGGGTAGTTTGGAAACAGAGGATAAGATAGGTTCGATTCTTGATTCGAAACGGGATAACTTGGTCGATTGGGCAATGGCATGAGATAAAGTCAATTTGATCAAATGATCTCCTGAACGTAATGTAATAATGTCATTGTACACCTTTGGACGGTCTTCGTTTTCAGTGTATCTGAAATGGAACTGTTCCATTTCTATATCATTTTCGTCTAATGGGAACTGAACTAGATCCGTTTTGATTGAAAGATTCGGATTTTCATTGTATCTGGCGAAGGAAATGTCAGCTAGAATGTTTTTCTCTTGCTGCTCGCTGAAGTTCCAGAACACAACTACGCCGTATTGAAAGATGAACATCTCTGCTAGGTTCGTAGAGGGTCTTGGGTGTCCTGTGCTGTTCGTGCGACCCATATTACTGGCGGAATGTTGATTGTTTTCATCTGTCTGTTCGTTATTGTTGTTATCGTCAAAAGATTGAGGTTCTGAGGGATCGAAATCGTCGTTATTGTTATTGTTACCACTGCCGCCATTGCTATTGCTATTTTCATCCATGATATGATCACCATGGATACCATCACCACTACCACCACGAATCTCATGGATCGAGTCCATATTCTCCATGTTTCCATTCGCACTGTCATCTTCTTGGGTCTCTTGGCCCGAATAATACTCGTAATGATGGTCTCTTCTCTCACTGGAGTCAATGACGCCCTCTATGATCTCAGCCATATCCAAATTGTTGTTGAACTGACTGGAGCTGACTCTGAACCCAGGATTGCTGGAGTTGGGTAGGAGCGGGAGGATGTAGGGGCAATACAAAGTCTCGTCGTACAATCGGGGAGAAATGTTGTGAGTTTCCTCAAGAAAGTTCCATGTCTGTGTTAAGTGGAACGTGGAGGAGACCAAGTACGCTGTAAGACGGTGTTTAGACGTGTCTTCCAATCTCTGCTTGCTTCTGCTTGCTCGTGGTAGTTTGTGTGGCGATTGGTTGCGATTGTAATTGGAGCTAGAGGTAGTTTGGCCACTCCTTCTTCTACCTGGATTTATTGACTCTTCTTCCTCATCAGGAATAAGCACTAATTTCTGAGACGTCTTAGATGTTCTAGGAGGCAACGCCTGGAACCCACGCATCCCTGCTGCTGCACCACTAGCCATACTATATGGGTCATTGCTACTACTACTACTATTCTGGAGACTCATTCTATTGAACGAACTTGAACGTCTTTCTTCACGAGATTTAGCAGACGGTACATCACTCACATCACTAAGAATCTTGGATATGGAAATATCACTGAACCTGGAGGCTCTCCCACGACGTGTACTCTTGCCTCCATGGCTCTGCTGTTGGTGTTGTTGTTGTTGTTGTAGATACTGCTGTTGCTGCTGATTGGGATTCCTCTGATGATTATATGCTGTCCCTGCAAAGGGAGCTGACGTCTTCTTAGAACGTGAATCTGTCACCAAAATCGAAGGTGATCTCTTGGCTGTGGGTCTTTGTGACTGAAGCGACATTGAACAATTAACTGATGGATACCACACTATTTGTGATGAAACCGTTCGGAGTGGTAATCACCTATGGATCTCAGAATAATCAATACGTAATATTGTTATACCCGGTTATAATATAATTCTTCCTTTGCTGCATAAGCAATCCGGTTTCTGCACGTGCATAGGATGTCAAAAAAGCTAACATAAAAAGCGTCAAATCACGTGGGGAAAGGTAGACCGTATCACGTGATGTCTAATACATGCCCATTGCCTACTATTGTACAAACCAACTACTTAGTTGGTCATGATTTACAAATCTGCTAGTTATGATCTTTAAGACTATATGACACAACTTTTCAGGAGATGAAAGAGATTTTATGATTTATAATGTATATAGTAACTACCCATATGTAAAAAAAAAAAAAAACCATCAATATCATTCGTCTTCATCCACACTTTCTTCCTCTTCTTCATCTTCCACATCTACAGCCTCACCAACATCCAATCCAATTGAGAACTCAGCGGCCAATAATTCCATCCTAATCTTATCCCAAATAGCCTTATCCTCCTCTTCAGCATTCTCCACCAATTCATCCGTGATGATATCAACAGCTTTATCACCTTGGTTGTTTCTTATACTGACATCGATTTCACACTTCATTAACACTTCAACGATTATAAATTCCCCAAACTCAGGATCATTTTCAGAAATTGAGTAAATAACAGCTAAATGTAAGGCTGTATTACCATCCAATCGGTTCTTAGTATTAAGAATCTCTTTAACCTTAGCTAATGCCTTTTCCTCACTTCCACTCTCTTCTTCTGATTTAGCTTCCGGGCCAAAACATTCCTCAGCACAATTATGAATAGCATCCAATAATAAATCCATCACCTCGTACGAACCATACATAGCAGATATATGAAGAGCATTATTACCTAGGCCATCAGTGGTGGAATTGAAGAGGTTCAAGAATTCAATAGGGTTCTCAGATTTGCCATCAAGGATCTCATTGAGCAATTCAAAGTTATTACGACGGGCTGATTCTAACAATTGTTGGGATAATGGAGCCCCTTCGAATGATGTTGTAGCTGCTTCTGTGGCCATGATATGATTTGACTTGTGTGTGGATGTTTTTTTTTAAAAATTTTTTAATAAGTTATGCTGTCTGAATTAATGGACTTATGATACCAAATTGCCAATAACAGTGATACCTTAATGTTAGTGATAAAGATTGTTTGAATGTTGCAGTTCTTGTTGGTTATCTCAAATCTTGAACTGCATGTACATTCCAATTTCTGATGGACGTGGCAGTGTGGGATTAACCGGTAAAATTTACCTATATATTCTTTACATCCAACCACGTGACTCAAAAATTTAATTCAAAATATTAAAAAAAAGATATGAACCAATCGGGGTTTGAACCCGAGACCTTCACTGTGTAAAAGTGACGTCCTAACCACTGGACCATCGGTCCTAAATATCTGTAATTTTCTGCAGACTGATAAACCAGGCTTGCCATGAGCTTTCATTTTGAACCACCTTACATCCGAACATTTTTGTTTAGGGTTTTTTCGTCGATTTTTTTTCTGTACAACAAGACAATTAAAAAAAAATATATCTATAGAATGTGACATCAAGTGATAATAATAAAAGCTTACAAAGAAAGAAGAAACGTTCTCTTTTGACATCTTTCAAATACAATCATAATGTTAGATATTGCTCAATTTATTGAAGAAAAGGGTGGTAACCCAGAAATTATCCGTGCTTCCCAAAGAGCTCGTTTTGCCTCTGTTGAATTAGTTGATGAAATCATCAACGATTACAAGGAATGGACCAAGATTAGATTCGACTTGGACGTTTTGAACAAGGAACAAAACAAGATCCAAAAGGAAATCGGTCTTAAGTTCAAGGCTAAGGAAGATGCCTCCGAATTAGTTAAGCAAAAGGACGAAATTGTTGAACAAAAGAAGGCACTTACCTTAAAGGAACAAGAAGCCGATGCCGCCCTTAAGTTCAAGGTCAACCAAATCGGTAACTTAGTCCACGAATCTGTTCCAATCTCCAACAACGAAGACAACAACACCATTGTTAGAACCTGGAAGCCAGAAGGTACCGCTGAACCAGCCAAGGTTGCCACTGCCACTGGTAAGCCAGCCCAATTATCCCATCACGAAGTCTTGTTACGTTTAGATGGTTATGATCCAGAACGTGGTGCCAGAATCGTTGGTCACCGTGGTTACTTCTTACGTAACTATGGTGTGTTCTTGAATCAAGCCTTAATCAACTACGGTTTGAACTTCTTGGCTTCTAAGGGTCAATACGTCCCATTACAAGCCCCAGTCATGATGAACAAGGACGTCATGGCCAAGACTGCCCAATTATCCCAATTCGATGAAGAATTATACAAGGTCATTGACGGTGATGACGAAAAGTACTTGATTGCCACTTCCGAACAACCAATCTCTGCTTACCATGCCGGTGAATGGTTCGAATCTCCAGCTGAACAATTGCCAGCCAGATATGCCGGGTACTCTTCTTGTTTCAGAAGAGAAGCCGGTTCTCATGGTAAGGACGCCTGGGGTATTTTCCGTGTCCATGCTTTTGAAAAGATTGAACAATTCGTCTTGACCGAACCAGAAAAGTCCTGGGATGAATTCGATAGAATGATTGGTCTTTCTGAAGAATTCTACCAAAGTTTAGGCTTGCCATACCGTGTTGTTGGTATTGTCTCTGGTGAATTGAACAACGCCGCTGCCAAGAAGTACGATTTGGAAGCTTGGTTCCCATTCCAAGAAGAATACAAGGAATTAGTCTCCTGTTCCAACTGTACTGATTACCAATCTCGTAACTTGGAAATCAGATGTGGTATCAAGAAGATGAACGACAGAGAAAAGAAGTACGTTCACTGTTTGAACTCCACTTTATGTGCTACCGAAAGAGCCTTATGTTGTATTTTGGAAAACTACCAAACCGAAGAAGGTTTAGTCATCCCAGAAGTCTTGAGAAAGTACATTCCTGGTGAACCAGAATTCATCCCTTACGTCAAGGCCTTGCCAAAGAACTCCACTTCCCAAAAGAAGAAATAAGAATGTTCGTTTGAAGTGATTCAGCCGGATATATCTTGCTGTTGAATAAATAATAGTATATATATATATACACCCTTTGCAAACAGATAGCTTAATTAATAATAAGGTACCTGATTATATAATCGCGATGTGTTATTACATAAGCGAAGATGTAGAGATGGCGTATTTCTCTGTTAGAAAGAAATTGAACGTAGAAAGAAAAAAAAGATATTGTAAGATACTCAAAAGATCTTTAAACCCAGTTATCAAAGAATAAAGAATGCCTTATTAGTGGCTGCAAAGTTCAAAAATGTCTTCAAACATAGATACCACTAAACTGCTTTCGCTTCTTGAAAGTCTCACGCATCCAAACAATGCGATCCGTGAAGAATCTGAGTCCCAATTGACCCAACTATTCCAAACCAATTCACCTTCTTTGATCATCGAACAATTCGTTCATTTTGCCAACGATTCAACCTTATCCCTGACTATCCGTCAAACTGTTCTCTTGACCATGAAGAAGGTGGTTCCTTTGTACTGGTCTGCTGCCTTTGAATCGTTTCTAGGTCCAGTAGCTATTGATCAACAAGTCAAAGTTTTCGCAAGAGAACAATTGTTAAACATTGTTTTCACCTGTGAAGATTCCAAGATCCGTAACTCGGCCATCTATGTCATCGTCCAAATAGCCGCTGTTGATTATCCTGATGAGTGGCCTGAGTTGATTCAAACTTTGTACGAAACTTTACAGCCACAAGAGGGATCTGCTTCTGAGGGGAAATACCTTGGTGCTTTGGCTTTGTTGTTGGATCTCTTTGATGATTTGATCACCGATGAACAATTCTTTGGTGCTAATGGAGCCGGTGCTGTCACTATGGGCCATTGTCTGCGTATGATTAGCGACGAGAAGAATGTCTCTGATGAAGTCAGATGTGAGGCTGTCAAGGTTTACAGAACCTGCGTTATCAGATTACAAAACCATCCAACATTATCTTCTGGTTTAGATGAAGAAGAAGCCACTGAAGAAGAAAGGGCTGTTCTAAATGAAATCAAGTCACTCTTACAAAGTTTCCTTGCTTTGACATGTGAGATCATCTCCAACAAGAGATCATTTAATGCTCACAATGTCATCTATCGTACTACGCTATACAACATTGCGTTCACGGTTCTCTCTGAATTTCCAGAGAACGTTTTCCCAGAAGATCTCAAACAAGTCTTTTACAACATTGTCATCAATGATATCGTTGAGTTGACCCCTGAATATATCAGCATCGTGGTCAACGAATCCACGACATACAATATCAAATCAGACGACCCACATATCTTGCTATCCAATGTCATGACCAATATCTTGATTGAATTGTACCAATGTCTTTCCTCACTGGTTATTGATTTCCCTATTTCCGAATCTTCACAATTGGAACCTTTACTTCAAGCAACCGTTCATGGTCTTTTGACACCATCTGGGATCCGTTCTGAATATTTGTCCGATTTCAACCCATACGTTTCAGAAGAGTTTGGGTTTGCCGCTGATTTCTCAGTCAGAAACGCCATCACTGAATATCTTGGAGAACTGGGGGAAGAAGATATGGATGCTTGTTTCCAGTATCTGTTGGTTAGATTGAGAGACGTTTCTGATTCCAATGAGAAGGAGTCTCTCTTGTTCTATTTGGATATCGTGTTCAGACACACTGGTGAATTATCCCAGGTCTCTTCAGAAACTGTCACTGAGTTATTACAGTTCCTTGCCGGTTTGCTATCCGATGAAGACGTGATGGTTCGTTCCAGAGCCGTGTTGATCACTCCTTCTTTCTTCCAGAAATTTGAAGGACTCTTAGGCCAAGACCAAGTCCAGAACTTTGGTGAGAAGTTATACGCTGAATCCTTACGTGTTGCCTTCAGTGATGAAGGGTTAGTCAAGGTCTCTGCCTTCTTGGCTTCTTTGACATACAGAGATTTCCTCGATTTCAAGAAGTTACCAGAGGAAATCCAAACTGTTTTATTCGACATGATTGAATCAGTTTTGGAAGAAGCTGATGAGGATACGCCTTCTTTGATGGTGGAAGTCATCATTGCGTCCTTGGAAATCACCAAGACATCTCGCCGTGCCTTAGAGTTGATCCTTAAGTCTGCTGCGAAGGACACTTCTAACATCCAATTGATCACCGAAGTCGAAGACGCCATTGTGTCCTTGTTGAAAGGTGTCGACTTACAAACATATCTATCCTATCTGCAGATTGCTCTTCCTGAATTGTTGGCCACCATCTCAATGTCTAAAGACGGTAAATATACCCCTCAATTGTCCTTGGCCGTGTTATTGTTGACGTCCTTCATGACCCACGCTCCAAACAAAAGCATTCCTGATTCAGTGTTCTCTTTGGTCCAACCGGTCATTATGGAATTGTTGATCAAACCAACCACCGATGACCAGATCCTACAATATGCCAACGACACCTTTGTTGTCATGTTACAAAACGCTCCAAAACAAGCAGCAATCGATCATGTCAAGGTTCTTGGGATCTTGGAGAGATTCTTAGACCCGGAATTATCTGATTCAGCTGCTATGAATGTTGGCAGTTTGATCATCACGATCATTGAGAAATTGCAACAGAACTCGCAAAATTCCCAAGAAACCACCAACTTGATCCAACAGATTCTAAAAGCCACCACTGCCAGATTGCTACAAGCTAAGGAATTAAACACGGTTGAGAACTTATTGTCCGTGATCACATACTTGTTAACCCACAACGACAACAACATCTCTGAGGCTTTGACATTCCTATCCTCCGTCTCATCCTTACCACAGATCCTTCAGACTTGGTTCGACCATTTCCCAACCTTAAGAGGAGTCAGTAAGATCCACGAAAACGTCATCGCCTTGGTGAAGATCTATCAATCTTCTTTCGAATTCATCGGGATCGAAGTCAACGGGGATAAATTGGTCAACGATTTGGATCCAAATATCATCATCACTAGATCCATGAAGGCCAAATTGCAATACGTTAAAATCCCAGTAAGAACTAAAGTCATCAAATTACTAATCGGAGAATTGAAATCTCAAATGACCACTAAGGAGAAATATCAAGGAATCGAAGATGTCGTTACTGCTGTTACTGTTAATGCTGATGAAGAAGATGGCGAATGGGAAGATTTCGAAGAAATTGGCAATGATTACGAGAAATTACAATCTTATGTTCATGACGATGATCATGATCATCATGATGAATCTGGAGAAGCTGCTGAGAATGAAAACCAACAAATTAAGGAATTATTAGTTCAGTTTTTTAAGAATATCGCTAGGGCTCCTGAACAGGCCAGTGAATTCAAGGGAATTTATGAAAATCAATTGAACGATATTGAAAGAGGTGTTCTTATGGAGAATATCGTTTAGGCTATTATAACAGAGATTATATATATATATTAATTATATATTGTGTCCTTAAACTCTGTTTCATATAAGGTTCAATGACAGCTGCTGTTGAATAATTTTACATGCAGTAAGCTTCTCAACAGCAGCTTAATTTATAAATTAATGTACACCCAGAAATATATGCCCACCCGGAGTTTATGCGATTATATGTAGGTTTATTATGAGTGTTTCGGGTTTAAGCATGCAAGATGATGCGGATGTGGAAATGAACTTACTATTAGTTTTTGTGTTTTTTTTTTTTAAAAAAAAAACAGCGCCAAACTTTCTTCATGTAATACTGTATAGCTGCTATAGAAAGAATTCACTTCTGGTTTCTGAGTGAGCCGTTTTTATACGCAACTATCTATTCTTTTTCTTTTTTTAACTCTGAAAGTTCATAGAACCATAATATATTCATACACCAGTTACTCTGTTTTTTGTTTCTTTTTTTTGCTTTTTTTGGTCTTTCCAAGAAACCAAGAACAGACGTTATATCCAATCCCGAGCTCCGACAAGAATCTTTGCTGCAGTCGGAGGTACCTTTATCCATCTCCGACTTCAGGGCGCTGGGTCAAATTAATCTTTTTTTTTTTAATGTAAGGTAGTTAACTAGTTAATCCTGCAAAATTTGAGGGTGTGAAATGTAATTCTAACCAATCTGATAGCGATATTTACTTGACTTCTGCACTAGGCAGCTGCTAGGTGGGAAGTGGGAGGGAGGGAAAAAAAAAAGATTTCATCAGTACTAGGGGGTTCTATCCATAATAATGTGCAAGAGTGTCAAAATATAAAAGGAAACTTATATCTCCCATTGTTTACACACACATATACACATAGTGGACGGGTCCAAGAGACACATAATGCTGGAGATTTATATATTTCTACCAACCAGATAACAATAGTATAAATAATAACAAAAAAAAATGTCATCCACATCCACTGTGTTCAACGTGGCCGTGTTCTTTGTCGTTCTTCGTGAATGTTTAGAAGCTGTCATTGTCATCTCTGTCTTATTATCTTTCCTTAAGCAAGCCATTGGTGGTAAGGACGAAGAAAGTAAGCGATTATACAACAAGTTAAGATTACAAGTTTGGATCGGTGCTTTCTGTGGTTTATTCATCTGTATTGCCATTGGTGCTGGTTTCATCGGTGCTTATTATTCTCTTGAAAACGATATTTTTGGCAACTCTGAAGATTTATGGGAAGGTATTTTCTGTATGATTGCCACCGTTATGATTTCCTTCATGGGTATTGCCATGTTGAGAATCAACAAGATGCAAGCCAAGTGGAGAGTCAAGATTGCCAAATCCTTGGTTGATACTCCAAAGGAATACGTCAGCACTAAATGGTATGCTCGTTTGTTCAGGTTGGGTTACTTGAGTCATTTGGCTAAGAAGTACGCCATGTTCCTCTTGCCATTCATCACCACTTTGAGAGAAGGTTTAGAAGCCGTTGTTTTCATTGCTGGTACCGGTGTCAGTACTAAGGGTGCCAAGGCCTCTTCCTATCCATTGCCAGTCATTGTTGGTATTCTTGTTGGTGCCCTTGTTGGTTTCCTTTTGTACTATGGTTCTTCCGTGTCCTCCATGCAAGTCTTCTTGGTTATTTCCACCTGTATCTTGTACCTAATTGCTGCTGGTTTGTTCTCTCGTGGTGTCTGGTTCTTTGAAACCAACACTTTCAACAAGGCCACTGGTGGTGATGCCTCCGAAAGCGGTGATGGTAACGGTTCCTACGATGTCACCAAGGCTGTCTACCATTTCAACTGCTGCAACCCTGAATTGGACAACGGTTGGGATGTCTTTAACGCCTTGTTGGGCTGGCAAAACACTGGGTACATTGGTTCTGTGTTGGCTTACAACTTGTACTGGTTGGTTTTGATCATTGTTGTCTTGTTGATGTTGTTTGAAGAAAAGACCGGTCACTTGCCAGGTTTCAAGAGCTTGAAGTTCAGACACTTGAACCCAATGTACCACATCAAGGGCAAGAAGAAGAACGAGTTGACCAAGGAAGAAGAAGACGCCTTGTTTGAACAAGTTGAAAAGTTGAAGTTCACCACTGAAGGTGGTTTGGAAGACGCTGAAACTACTTCTGTTGCTGCTGTTGCCACCACTAAGGTTGCCACTGACTCTGCGTCTCTTGACAAATAAGCTGCATGTACAGCCCTATGTTAAATGATTCGTAACTACTTCAATTATGGATCATATGTATATGTCTTTTAATTAATTATATTAAATATCGAATTCAGAAAACAACGTGTCTCGTTTCAAAAAAAAATAAACTTATATGGGGAATTAACTAGACGTACCAACAGAAATATAAATATATATATTAAGCACAAGGCTTGTATCCTCTCTATCCACATTATATCTTCTCTTTCCTCACTTGGAGTTGGTTTCTGGACCCAAATCTTCAAAAATCTCTTCGATGGAGCCTACCCCATTGATCAGATCCGAAGTAGCAGCAGCACCACCAGTCTCGATTTCTCCATCAAGATTATCAGTATTGTTGTTGTCATTAATATTGTTATTATCAGCATTGTTGATATTATTATTATTATTATTATTATTCTTATTATTATTATTATTACTGGTACTGATTTCTTCAACCAAGGCGTCATCGTTACTGTTCAAGAAATCGTCTAGATCAAAATTACTGGATCCATTACCAGCATTCGCAAGCATTCCATTCATCATCAATCCCCCAGGAGTCATCGGGCCATTCGGTGTCGCTGACAAGTCGTTACTGTTAATTCTGGAAATGATATCGTTGATAGATTGGCCCTGTTGGTCAATGGAATTCGATAGATCTTCAAACGTAGGCTGAGTGGATAATTTAGGTCTTTTCGCTGCAGGCTCTGCTGTCGAATCTGATCTGCTTCTATTCATCGGTAGAATATTACCTGACATTGGTTGCTCTGGCTGAGATGGTTCGGCCATGCTTGGGATTGGCTGTGGTTGGGGTTGTGGGGGCGGTATGTGTGTCTGCATTGGCATCGGTTGCTGCATGTCCATTGGCGAGAAGCCAACATTGTTGTACTGACGATTCTGCATAGGCACAGAGTTTGGATTGATTGGTGATGGGGCAAAGAATTGGCCCATTGGAGAGTGTTGTGGCTGTATAACGTGTTGTTGTGGATGGTGGTACATGTGTGGTTGTGGGTGTATACCTTGTGGCATCATTTGGTTCTGGTTGTCTTGTGGCGTCATTGGTCCATAGCTTCCTGGCGTTACTATGACTTCTACAGGAGATGAGTGTGTGGACGAGGCAGGCCTGTTCTGAATCATTAATCTTGGCTTTGGGGTCATTGGCTGGATAAACTGGTCGCTGTTGAACTCATGTGCGTGCGGGAGGTGTTGGTAACCGTTCATAGCGTGTGGGTCCATCATGCCGTGGCTTTGGTTGTTCGTTCTGGTCATTTGTTGCTGGTTGTCGCCATAGTGGATTTCCTCAATCTGTTGGTGGATCTGATCTTCCAGAGCTTTGACTTTAGTACCGTAGACAGAGGCCAAGAACTGCAGGATTCTCTCAATCTTATCGTTCTGCATCTTGTTCTTCTCTCTTGAAGTCAGCAATTCTTGCCATAGCATCTCGTTGTCTTGGTGCACTCGCTGCAATTCTTTGGATATCTTCAGCTGGTTGGACTTCAGGTTGTTCAATTCACCAATTACCAAGCCAACATCAAAGTCTTCAGAGCCACCGCCGTTGTTGTAGCTGCCACTACCAGAGCCCTGTGTTTCTTGCTTGTTACGCACAATCTTCTCCAACAACTCAGGCTTGTCCTTCTTGAAGTTCGAGTTAACAAACTGCCATCTCTCGTCATTATGAAGAGACCCATTCTGAATATCCTGCATCTTATGCCAGCCATACATATTAAGCTGTCTGACAAAACTGGCAAAGTTCGAATGCTTGAAGAACTTAGGGAGGATCTTAGAAACAAACATCTCTCTGTTCTTCACCACAAAACTATTCCCATCTTCGCTCCAATCAATTAGATCTTGGTTCTGAGGATCGTTAACCATCGTCCATAGTTTCAAAACAAACGTTGGCTTAGTCTTGTTCTTCGGCTTGGAAGAGGCAGGAGCAGAAGGGCCCGCCACTGCTCCTGTCTGTTGTTGTTGTTGTTTCGGTTGCTGCTGTTGTTGGCCAATATTGCTCGTTGTTTGAATGGAGGCGCTTGGAACATAAGTTGTCAACTGTTGACCAGAAGAATCAGCGCTATCAGGCCCTGTACTTGCTGTTCCTGGGGTATTAAACAGAATATCGTTTGGTAAAGACATGTCTGTAGAATCTGGCGCGGGGGAGGGGAAAAAAAACCTTTGAAAAGAACAGTCCTACTATTACTCTTGGGACTTGTTCTTCACAACAATATCTTTATCAATTGATATTTGTTTTAAGCGCTTTGCAAAAATTAACTTTTAGTTGTGCGCGTTTGACATTTGCCGCATCTTCCAATAATGCCCGTCGGGTTTTGACAGACGGCTTACGGTGGTAATTCATGTGAGTACATGCACTTGGGCTGTTCACTTCTAGTGCTTCCCGTAGTTCTGGGCCCTCCTCCATATAGTACGTATGTACTGCTGCAGATTTCAGATTTCAGATTTCAGGTTAATTCTCTATGTATATAAAAGTATCCAACATCTATATCTTTCAGGAAGACCGTTCATTTGATCTTGAACCTTTCGGAAACACTATGAACACCATCAAAGACCAAGAAATCATCCAACGGTTTGTACTGTACCGTGATTAATTTCAATAATTCCTGGGCTCC
Source organism: Waltiozyma chaumierensis (assembly GCA_030566875.1). Taxonomy (NCBI): domain Eukaryota; kingdom Fungi; phylum Ascomycota; class Saccharomycetes; order Phaffomycetales; family Wickerhamomycetaceae; genus Waltiozyma; species Waltiozyma chaumierensis. Next base: position 26,185 of record JAKUBK010000153.1, on the reverse strand, counting down.
AATCCCACCCATGATGGAACTAATATTGGATAACTCCTTACCATCTCCTCTCAAGATCTCATGAAGGACATTCTCATAAGTCTGTGATATCTGGACCTGGTTGTTCAGAAACAGTTTAGTGATGCTTAGTAAGTTGTCGAGGTTTTCAAGGGTTGGAACAGAACCGAATTGAAGGAAATAATTCTCAATCATGATAAAGGCAAGGATCACTGAAGAGAACATTGTCAGTTCTGACCCGAAATCATCAACAAAGGAGTTGACATTGTTGATTAGCTTGTTTGAAAGTTTGGAAAAGTACAAGTATTTGGAGTTCTTGATAAACGTGACAATTTCTTCAGTACCAAAGTTAATTGCCTTAACGTTCAATTCATCAAGATATTTTTCAAAATTGGCCAGATCCTTAGAGAACTTCTCCTTGTAAATATTCTTCAACGCCATATAGTTTTCAGTGGTAGAGTCCATGTCTGGGAGATCGCCAACTAATGGTAACTCTCCGTTGTTGTCATCAACAAAGCGTTTCAAGGCCTTGACAAGAAGCCAGAACTTATCATCTTCATCGAACTCTTCATCCAAAACATCAAAGATCTTTTGAAGATCATCAGGGACTTTCTGGAAGTTGAAGATCTTATTTGAATTGGATAAGGCTTCATCGAAGTTTAATTCATCGTAACTCTTCTTCCAGCCTTGGATAATGTCCTTGTATACTTTTCTGTCACTGTAAGCCTTCGGCAATTGGTCATCATGCCTACGTTTGTACTCCTCCATGGCCTTCAATTGAATGATCAGGAACGGTATTTGGGAATGCCTCTGTAAATCAAGTTCTTCCAAGTTGATGGAGTCACTGTAGGCAGTTAACTCCTTCCATGGATTTAATAATCTTAGATCCAACATCTTTTCAGAGTGAGTCTCAATGAATCTGTAATTCTTCTGGAAGATCCTGATAGTCCCGAAGAAACTTATGGAGTTCACCACCACTAAGGAAATATTGTTTAACTCTTCAACCAACTTGATCAAATTTGGGAAATTCCAATTGCTGACAATATAATCATATTCATACCATGGGAATTTCTCCTTCAAATTATCAGAAGACAAGAAATCATAAACAGATCCATCCAACTTAACAACCTCATGCTTAGAATCCAGATTCAATTCGTTCAAATTGGTGGCAAACACTTCAGCTTTGCATAGACCTAGTTGATCTTCAGTGATGTAGAAATTGTTAGAGAGATCCTCCTCAGTGATAACATCATGTTCACTGCCAATGATTGTGAAATGTCCCAGACCTGGTAAAATAAGGTTCTTCATGAGTTCTAAGCTGCATAGATTCGGAGAAACTAATAAGATCTTGGAATGTTCAAGGTTGTCTTGACCTGATGATTGCCAGAGACGTAATTGACGGTCATACTTCTCTTCTTTGGACATGTTATGGAGTGTAATTGCTAGTAGGAGATACGAGATGCCTTGTGTTATTGGTATGTATCCAGAATGGTAAGCAATGGTGAAGATTAGTGTATCCTCTTGTAAAGTTAGGTGAGATTCCAAATAAGGGGTCTAATTTACCGCATGATCAAAACTTCAAAAAAAAATAAAGATAATTTTTGGAGGGGGAAAAAAATTAAATATGAACTCCTCATAGGGGGCTCGAACCCCTGACATTTCGGTTACTGGAACCTCAAAGCTAGGCCTTGAATGACTATAAAAGCCGAACGCTCTACCAACTGAGCTAACAAGGACGAGTTCGAAGCTTTACTGCCTTGATAAATGTTAGATTTTGCAACTAGGATATAATTAAGGTTGGCAACAACTTAAATTTGAAAATCTAAAGCTAAGAAGTTGGAAATGCTGAAATATTTGGAAACGTGGAATTGGAAGTTTGGTGGTCTTTATAGAAGTTATCAGTTAAATTAGATTTATGTGTTATTAGCAATTTTTATATATTTTAATTGAAACGTTTATGGAAAAAAAAAATTCAGAATCTGTATTAAAATAAATGTTAGTGTCTACATAATTGAAACCCTTAAAGAATAAAAGTAATATATTAATAATACTATATTATAATATTTTCATTAAATATCAGGTCTCAGATCAACTGAGATGATAAACAAGCTATTAGCTAAGAGTAATATAAAAAGACATAAAACCTAATTGTTAATAAAACAACATTTGTTCGTTAATTCGTAAAGAAATAATAAAAAACGAAAAGAAGGAACCATCAAGAACTTGACATGATTAAGCATTTTCGACGTGCTCCACAGAGTTTCTCTTTTCTTGGAAGGCCAATTCAACGGCTTCTCTGGTTTGTTTACCATCACCAAAGACTTCTGCGACTTCTTCCAATGTTCTACCAGAAGTTTCAGGGTAGAAGAAGTACACCACAATACATTCAACAAATATAACACAGACGTAGACGATGTAGTACTTCCATTCGATGGCATCCATAGCAATAGGGTTGACGAAACCGTTGTAGATCAAGACGATTTGCATGGTGATAGTGTAGATATTCAACCCCTTTGCTCTGTGGGAATATGGTAAGATTTCAGTGATATATAAGAAAGGCAAACCGTTCAAACCAATGTTGTAACCCAAGTAGAAGAGGAAAATCATGGCCAAGACACCGCTACCCAAGGACTTGTCTTCGAAGTTTCTCTTCTGGTTGATGGCAGATAAGGCGGTCCAGACAACGAAGGTGAGGAACATGACACAGGTAGAAGTCAAGAACAATTGTCTTCTGCTGAATCTGAAGGAGTTGAAGCAAACAATGACACAGATGATGAAGTTGTAGAACATTAACCACATGTTGATTCTCAATTGCTCAGTGTCACCTGTGATACCAATAGAGTTCAAAACCTTGTTCAAGTAGTAGGAGACCAAACCGTTACCAGACAATTGTTGCATAACAGCAGTGAAACAACATAAGAATAATCTCTTTCTGAAAGTCTTACGGGTCCAGAAGTCAGTGTAGTTGGAGTTGGCGGCAGCTAACTTTTCCAATTCGATGGCGGCTTCGATTTCATTCATTTCAAATTCGACTAATCTGATATCGTTAGGATCAGTGGAACCACCAATATGGTGCTTGGTTAGGAGATTCTTGGCCTGTTCGACTTTACCCTTGGAGACTAAGTATCTTGGGGATTCTGGAATGGAATAGATGAAGAACAATTGGATAAATGGGAAGAAGGCTTGTAAGTAGGATGGAATCTTCCAGGAGTAGTTACTTTCGATGTGTCTGGTCAAGTAAGTCACGACAGCAGCGAAAATTGCACCCAAGTACCAACAAATGTTGTACGAGAAAGTGGAAACTTCTCTGTGGGATGGGAAAGAGACTTCAGAAATTAAAGCTGGGGAGGCTAAACTGGCAAGACCACCACCGAAACCGATGATAAATCTTGTAACCAAGAAGAAGGCGTAACTATTAGAAACACCTTGCAAGATGGAACCAATAACAACCAACAAATTACCAACAAAGATGATCCACTTTCTACCAAACTTATCCATTAACCAAGGAGCGAAAGGGAAACACAGGATACCACCGAAAAGAGTACCGTTAGAAAGAGCACCAAGTCTGTGACCCGTTGGGTGACCCATGGCTGGAGACCAGTACTTAGTTGATTGCAAACCGTTCAACAAAGACCCGTCAAACCCGTTAGTTGTGGAAGTCAAGGTGATGATGAAAGTGTAGAAGGCCATAGTACGTAAATGCGAAACCCTGTACCATGGTCTGGTCTCGGTGATGAAGTCCATGTAACTGACTTCTTTTTCGAAGCTGAGGGACCTGTCAGAAACCATGTCGGTCTGGGCTGGGGTTTTATCAAATGATATATTGGACATTTGGGGTGAGTGGGAAATGTATACACGTGAGTGATGATGGATAGGAAAAGAGATGGAGACTTGGTATTCTGATTGACTAGACTAAGGTGGGAACTCATTCCATTTTATATCCAAAGACTCTCGACGGTCGACAACACTAAGGATCAACAATAATCTGGTTCTAATGTATGGCAGTACATAAATCCGGCTCTCCAAGATATTCTTACAGTTTTACCCCAGATTTTTTTTTTTTTTGAGGACTTGCAGCCTATAACAGATCATCTTCAACATCTTCATGCTCACTAAATATTTGTAATATTTTGTATCACTAGGTAAATTCTATACTACCCTGAGTGTCGCTAAACTCCCCCCCTCTCTCGCTCTCTCTCTCTCCTCAAGTGATAAATAGCCTGGCGGTCGGCTACGTGAAAACAGACTGGAAATGTAAACTAACTGGGACTTCGGGTCCCCCCAGCAATGATTTCATATAGCCTATATCGATTCTTGGTCAGTATAGGCAGTGGGCACCTAATACTTTGCAGTCCTCTGAGCTAGGTGACAAAAATCATCGATCGATCTTAGACGCTTGGCAAATAAATATTAATACGGACCGGACAATTATAATAATAATATTTAGTACTGAAAATGTTAAATTTTCCCACCATGCATGAAATTTCGCAAAAATCACATCAATTTACTAACTAAATCTATGACGGCAACAAAGTGTATAGTCATTTTTCTTAAATCGGAATTCTCGGAAAATCTAATAAATCGATCTTAATGCAGACATATTAATCATCTGAACTCTGGGGTAAAAGAATCAAGGATCACTGGGCACATCAACTACTAAAAGCATGAAACAGATTTGAAGGATATAATTTGAATTAGAATATATTCAATATAAGTACTGGGTTTGGTTGCTTTTTACACTGGTCTGAAATAATTTATAAACGATGAAATCTAATTCTTACTTTTAATGACTAGTATTTCAAGGCGTTCAGATGTGTGGAACCTTTGTTACTTTAATTAGTTAACAAACTAAATAGTACTGTAGTTTAACTTTGATAGGTAAGGTTAAATTCTCGTAATAAATTACCACTTCATGAAGCTACGGCTAATAATAAGATACCACATGATAAATATTTCTAGATGTTGTTGGATTTATCAAGTAGCAGTTCGATAATGATAAACTTTAGTAAAACTACAGCTTATTCAATTCTATGTTCAAGCACTTCATTTTAATAGTAGCTGACATATGTAACTCATTTTAATTTGATTCTGTCCAGCCAGCTTTCAACTGATTAAAGTTTCATGAATCCGGGGTGCATAATTGTTGACGCATTACAACTTGGTAATCATATCACCTGCATGAGACATGGTTATCAAAATGTTACCAATATTAATTTAATTATTTAATTTTGGTTTGAGATCAGTGACCTGACATATCCCAACAACATTTCATTAATATTGTTGGTTGGGTAGAATTAATATTAATTATTGATAACTAAATGGTTCTTACATGAGTTGGATCATTTCCAATTTAATATCTTAAATATGATTGATACCCTGCTATGTTAGTTAGTACTGCTGTGTTGACCTTAATTCTAGTCAACATGTATTCTTCGGGATCTGGTAACATCTTTGGGTAGTAATTAAAGAGCTCCCACATCCAAAATTTGATAGCCTAAATTGTTTCAAATTAGATAGATCATCATCAACCAAGTCATGAACCTCTTAAAACCGAACGGCGAGAACTAATTTGGAGGGGTAAGGTTCTCTATCATATATGGAGATTTAGCCTGTGTTACAGCATTTAGCCTATTCAGAAAATAAGTAGCCTGTTACGCTGGTACGTCTAGACTCTGTAGGGGTTTTCTTGAGAAAAATAATATGAATTTTACCGTAAGTTAAAACAGCTGGTATTTTCTGGGGATAATTTTCATCAGATGACTCAGAACTCATATACTTTGAATTTCTTATATTTTGGCTCATATCTAATCTAGGTTTTAGCAGATTGAAATTTTTGATCCTCTCTCTCTCTCTCTCTCTCTCTAATAAGTGTTTATTTCACCCAATCAAATATATATTTCCCAATCTCAACCAATTCTTGGTTTGAGTCCCGATTCTATAGCTTTGACACATCGTAAGATAAGTATTCACAGAACAATCTCTGATCATGTGTCCTGTTATGGCTCAGTAGTATTATATATAAATTCAAACCAACCCCCTAAAACCCCGTTAAAATAAATAAAGTTTTGGGACATCAATAACTCAATTAAAACCTCGGCTGTTGAGGCTGGTTCTATGGACGTGACTGTGACCTTTTAAAAAGTATTTTTTTTACAGATCCTAATCTATTTTTCCTATCTAGCTTACCACCAAAGATTTATGGTATTTATCTCCTGTTTGAAAGCATTTATTTAAAACAAATGTCCAGTTGGATATCGCTTGTGCATTCAGTTTCAAATCTGCAATTTTCGAGTTTCATTTACAAATTTGGCACAATGTCTAAGGTGTGCAAAATTGAAAACGTCAAAACTGCGAAAACCAAAAAAAAAAATCAGGAATCGCAAAACTTTCACAAAACTACAAATTACACAAAAACTGTAAATTTTGCATAAAAATAAGGTACCGTCAAATTTGCACAAAAACTAAAGAATTTGCAAACTTTGCACAAAATTAGGATTTACACAAAAGTGAAACTTTTGCACAAATGTTTTGAATGCAAAGACAATTTACACAAAAACAAGACTTCGCCAAATTTTCACATAATGGCCAATTTATAATCTTCGAATCTTGACAACTGATAGCTTACTCAACTTCCAAGGGCAGGGCCAATTCATACATCTAATTAGAAGAATTTTGAGGTTGTTTATACTCTCTCTTATTAAAACTTCAAATCCTGATCAATTAATTTAAACAGTTCAAAAGGTAATCTAACAACAATTAACCCTCTTCTAGTCCTGTTCAATGGTGGATACCAAGAAATATAGATATTTTTTGGGATCTTAGTTGTTCAAATAACTGTTGTAGTTACAGGTATCAAAATATATTAAATGAATACCAGGGCATTTCTAAATTTTGACGTATAGGACAATCTGGTACTTTCGATCTGATAAAGCTAATTCTATAACATGTGGTTCAATTAGGCCGAGTGCTACCTGCATCAATAAGAAACATTTTTCCTTCTTAAGTTCATAATCATATAAAATATTTACAAATCTTGGAAATATATATCTACGCCTCAATTGTTGGAACCAGAACATTTTCTCTGTGTTCTTGATAAATCTACCTGTCTGTGTTTAATATGCTTCCATAATTACTTTGCATGGTAACTAAGCGTTGTTTGCTGATTTGTGCCTGCACTCGATCTCTTAAGTACAACTAATTAAAAATAATTTTAATCATGTTTATATAATATTGTGTTGTAGTGGACATGTTATTAATATAATATTGTAAATAATTATTAATTATAATTTATTCAAATACGTCATGAACGTCTAAAAAATGGAAATTCTGGTAAATTTATTAACTTAATAAATTTATTTTATTAAATAATTTAATTTAATTAATTTAATATATTATAATAAAATATATATAAATATATAGATAACTGAGTAATATAAAAAATTTGATATTTATATATATAACCAATCGGAATCGATCATATGGAATTATATATTTGTCTATAAATATTTATAAATTCATTAATTGATTTTCCCGTTTGAAGACGTACAGCTACTATAATATATAATATATATATTCAAAGTTTATTATTTACGTAATTGCTAAATTAAGTTTTTCAATTAATATAAAATATATAATTATACTTAATTAATAAATTGATCATGACGTACTATATAATTAATTAATGAATTAGTACTTTATAGATTTATTATAATATATATTGTTACATAATAGATCGGAATGATAAATATATATATAAGAATATAGCTTGAATTCGATCTTTTCAAGATTTCTAAAAGCAGAATTAATAAATTCATATCAGATCGTACAAGTCGATATTACCGGCTTGCTGAAACAAAAGACAAGCACATATTTTAAAAGATCTTTGACGAAGACTAGTACATATCCTTTTTTTATTAGTTAGAATTGCACTAGTTAATTGATGTAGTATACAATTTTTATTGCTTTAATAAATGTTTATAGGTATAGTTTTTTTTTAGGTATGACTTGCATGTATAATAAAGTCCCAATTAATAAATAATGTAAGGTGCACACTGCATATGCGCGATATATTGAAAAATCTTTTACAAAATTAGTATGCGACAATTACGTTGTGTACGGTTAAATTGGATGTTTTTTTTTTTTTTTTTTTGTTTTGTTTACTTTTAAACCTTTGGGGAATTACCTAATTGGAGAAATTGATAGGTCCAGGATTCCTTGTTGATAAGGTATAAAGTTGGGTACCTAGGATTATGCGTTTTGTCACATAGTTTCAGTTCAAAAAGAATATGATGTGTGGGAATTGAATGTTTGATAATTAAGGTGTTCGATTAAATTTTACAGAAGGTTTCCATTAATATTAGTGATGTTTGCTGTGGAAATATTGTGATTTCTGGGAAAAATTATGGATTTTTATTTGTTCTGTTTATCCTTTGTTGTGAGATTTTTAGAACCCCGTGCAGAATTGAGGTTGCTGTTGACGCGAGATTTTCTAGTATTAAATATTTCCGAAAGAGGTTGTTGTGGGAAAGTAGATCTGGGCTGTTTCCCGAAGGGGAAATGCCATGCTTAATTATGAAAAGAAGCACCCACAAGCCCCAAAAAACAACTGATATTATTGTTCTCCAGAACATAGACAACAACAGTCTTTACCAAAAGATCGTTCTCCTGTCAGTCTGGTTTGCTTCACTAAGTACACCCCATATTTGTAAGAAGAAAGAGCCAACGACCAGCAAAACCGTTCATTCAGTTCCAAAGCTTAGCATTCCTCATCTTGCTCCATTCCGACCTTGTCAAGTTGCGGCTTCTTGTTTATAAAGTCCCCAACCGCCCCCAAAACATAACGACAAGAAATCCTAGCATTTTATTTTCATTTGGGATCAGCAGCACAAAATGGTTAACATATCTCTGAAAACAGTGCTACTCACTTCACTCATACAGCAAGTGTCTGCACTGCTTCCCATCTCCAAGGACAGATTCCTAGAGAGTTCCGATTCATACCAGGTGTCCCAAGTAGTCAAACCGCCAGAGTCTTTCCAGAAGTACATCAATGACAAGAACGAAGATCCACTTGATTTCATCTCTAAGGAGCAACAACAAGCACTCAGTACTAATTCCACCAAGACGGTTCTTAACATGGTCCCAGGGCTCTCCATTCTTAAGTCGGATGTCAACAACGAATGCTACTTTGTCGACACCATCATTGGCCAGGACGAGTATCCTCTGATCATTGACACCGGCTCAGCATATCTATGGGTGTACGGAGAAGATTGTAAAGATGCTGCCTGTGCCAACGAAGCTCTTTACACTCCAACACAGTGCTCAACGTCGTCCTGTTCGTCTGCAGAGACAGCAACTTCCACTTTCCAACTGGCTTACGTCACAGGGACAGCTAGTGGCCTAATCATGAGTGACAACATCATTGTCAACAAGCTTGCCACTACGCAGAAGTTCAGATTCGGCATGGCTAATAGTGTTCCTGATTTCTTTTCCCAATACCCGGTTTCCGGTATCTTTGGCTTGCCTTCCAACGACTCGTCCTCCATCGAAAGCATTGTCAGTGCCCTGTACGACTCTCACGCCATTGATGTCAAGAGATTTTCCATTAGCATGGGCCAGATCAACAAAGAGGACAATTACATGAACAATTCCGGGATCTTCGCTATTGGCAAGCCAGTCGAGGAATTATACACCGGTGAGTTCCATTACGCCTCGTTAACAACGACCCCTGATAATTACTGGCTGATCGAACTCTCTGCTGTTTACATTGACACCTTCAAGTTGACGTTTCAAACCGCAGGCTCTTCAAACACTTCGGACAGCACAAGAGATGCAATCATTGACAGTGGTACAACTGTTTTAGTGCTTCCAAAGAAAGATGCCCTCTCTGTTCATTCATACTTCCCAAACTCCGTCACAGACGGATCCAATTTCGCAATCCTGTGTAACTCTACTTTGGACTTGAACTTGGAAATCAATGGCAAGAACTTCACAATCACCCCTGAAGAATACCTTGGTAACGCATACCCAAGAGACTCAGGATATGAAGGGTACTGTGTCTCCAACATCCAAGGTGTTGATTCATATGCCCAGGACTCATGGATCCTTGGTGCTGTGTTCCTGAAGACCTCCTATTTGGACTTTGACATCTCCCAACAAAGAGTCGGGTTTGCCACAAAGAACACCAATGTTTACCTGACTTCTACCTCCACTGTGGCTACTACCACTCCAACCACTGCTGCCACTACTCTTGTCACAGCTTCTACCACTGCTACTCGCACTACCTTCAAGGACTCTGGTATCAGCGCTTCTGTTGGTGGCGTTTCCTTATTATCTGCATTTGTTTCTTCCATTCTTATGTTCTTGCTTTAGAGACATATTTGGAGAATTTTTCCCTTCCCCCCTCCTCCTATTCTTTTCACACGTTTTACTCTTACACAGCATTCTTTTCATAGAATGACCCTTAATATAGATTTCACTTATTCCACTAAATATAAACTACACGTAGTTATTTTAAATAGTTTCCTAAACCATAAGCTGTATTTAGATCTGTGGTACCTATGGGCAGAAGGGATCGGTGATCCAAGAAAAATAGAATAAAACAGGTTGAAATCATCCGCGCGTCAAAACAATTGGAACGAATTTCTGGAAATTTTGATTTGATATAAAGACAGACGAAACAGACAACCACCTAATACTTAACAGTCTCTCTTTCCATTTTTTAAAACCCCAGATACTCCACCACCTCAAGGCTCTTCATTTTCGCCATGTTTAGGAGAGACACCAGCAAGAAGAGGTTAGATCTCCCAGTGTATGTATGCTGTCAAGTTGTGGAAAAACAAAAAAAAAAAAAAGATAGGTGCTGTCCTCTTTTTGAACACTAACTAACAAACAATTTCAACAGATCCAATGATTTCACACCTAGGAAAAACAAATCCGCCATCACACGTGAACAGGTATTCAAATACACTGTGATACTAGTGTCTTTGGTGCTTACAATCTTACTGATTAACAAGTGGATGAACTCTGATCCGACACCAGACATCAGATACTCAGATGAAGAGAAGTTCAGTTATAACTCCAAAGATATAGACTATGAGATGCTCAAGAAGTTCGATGAGGGCGTGGAGAGCTACTATATCAACCATCAAGGCGAGATCCTGAACGATCAACAAATTAAGCTAGAAGAGGACCAACTTTACCACAGCACCGTTGATTACTACGATCTGAATGATTACGATGGCTATCCAAATGGCGAAGAGGCCCGTGACCACCTACTTCTTCTTATCCCTTTGAGAAATGCTGAAGAGGTGCTTCCACTTATGTTCAAGCATGTCATGAACATCACATATCCACACTCATTGATAGATATTGCCTTCTTAGTCAGTGACTGTTCAGAGGACGATCGTACCTTGGAAACCGTCTTTGACTATTCAATTGCCCTACAGAACGGTAACTTATCCCAGCTCTTACAAGAAAAGGAAGACGAGACCAAGAAAATGTTAAAGGGAACCAAGGATCTCCATTTATTGTACATGCCTGAGGATTACATGGAAAGAGTCAACAGGGCCTTTGATCCAAAGAACCATCACAAGAATTACAACGATCCATTCAGATCCATCCAGATCTTCAAAAAGGACTTTGGCCAAGTGATCGGCCAAGGGTTCAGTGATAGACACGCTGTGAAGGTCCAAGGAATCCGCCGTAAGTTGATGGGGAGAGCTCGTAACTGGTTGACCGCCAATGCCTTGAAGCCATACCATTCTTGGGTCTACTGGAGGGATGTTGATATTGAATTGATGCCTGGTGATATTATCCAAAGTATGATGAAACATAACCTTGATGTCGTTGTGCCTAACGTCTGGAGACCGTTGCCTACTTTCCTTGGTAATGAACAGGCGTATGATTTGAATTCGTGGATTGAATCGGAACAAGGGTTGGAATTGGCTAAGACCTTAGGTGAAGATGATGTTATTGTTGAAGGTTACGTTGAATATCCTACATGGAGAGTCCATTTGGGCTATATCAGATCCCCTCAAGGTGATCCAAATGAAGTTGTTCCTTTGGATGGGATTGGTGGTGTCTCTATCTTAGCTAAGGCTAAAGTCTTCAGACAAGGTGCTCATTTCCCTGCTTTTACTTTCCTCAACCATGCGGAAACTGAAGCCTTTGGTAAACTTTGTAAGAAGATGGGATTCTCTGTTGGTGGGTTGCCTCATTATACTATCTGGCATATTTATGAACCAAGTGAAGACGATTTACAGGAAATTGCAAGAAAGGAAAGAAAGAAGAGACGTCAAAGAGGTAAGAATAATTAGAAGAATTTTGTATATTCGATAACTTGAATTATTAAATATTACAACCGGTTCACTCAGAAAGACAAAAATTCATCTTAAACTTTTAAGTTTTTATTGTCAAACTAATATTTTGCAGAGAACAGCAGATACGTTTCATTAACTTAAAAATGACGAATCTAGACTATTTGTTTAACCTTAAAATTTTACGAAGTCGTGATAACCTTTAGAAAACGTACCTGAATGGTTATTGTTTCGGTTCAACATTCCTAATAAGGTATATTGCGCGAAAGTCCACTTACTTACAACCTTCGAATCCTATAATTGGAGACAAAAAGATATTTCAATAACTAGGAGGGTTGGCCGAGTGGTCTAAGGCGGTAGACTTAAGATCTACTGGACGTTGTCCGCACGCGTTCGAACCGCGTATCCTTCAATATATTTTTTTCGATTTTGAGATTTCAAAACTTGTTGATTGAAACTAATCATTATATTATTTTAACAATAATCTGGGAATTTGAAGAACAAAACCAAGAGTATATGAAAGAGCAATCTAATCATAATATTATTGAATTTTGCAGTTGTATTTTTCGAAACAATCCTGAAAAAGAAAATTGAAACTAGAATTTCCAAGTCTTTGCAGGTCAGATTAATGGGTGGAAGGAAATGTTCGAATATAATCAATACCACCAACACATTCCGATACTTTCTTCTGGTCGATACCAATAATATCGTTGACAGCAATACCAGTGTTAACAGTTTGAATAGCACCGTCATGCTCAAGAATTAAACCTCTTCTGTCTGAAGAAGCAACCCATCTTCTGACATCACTGATGACTTCAGCCTCAGTCCGTTGACGTGATATAATTTGCCAGTCAAAAGTGTCATAATCCCATAAAACAGCCTGTAGACCAAATTGCCTAGCAATAGCCCTGACCCTGTTGTCAATACCACCGTATGGTGGTCTCCACCATTTAGGTAAGTGATCACCAGTTGCATTCTGGGCCCAAATGGACCATTCAAACTGAGCAATGATTTGTTCATTTGTCAAAGAAGGCATGAACTTGTGCGAATAAGTATGTGAACCCATCAAGTGACCAGCATCTCTGGCCTCTCTGTAGATCTCTGGGAATCTAACAACGTTGATACCTAAAGAAAAGAAAGTTGTTTTGTGCTTGAGATGCCCCATTAATTTAGGAGTAGCTGGGGATGGTCCGTCATCAAAGGTTTGAGATAATTTGTCACAAGTGTACACGTCGTCTGGCTCAACACACTTGTAGCAATCAAAAGAACAACTAGCTCTATCAACCGGACAAACCTCTTGTTCATATGGGGCATATGGTGGGATCTTTTTGAAATCTATAAAGTCCAATGGAATATAAGGTGGATCCAAACCAGGCCAGTCAGTCAAGCCAGTGAAATCTCTCAACCACTTTGGAAAAGGCTCCTGTGCTAAGATATTTGGATCCCAACCAACTGGAGAGGCAATAGTGACTTGATAACCTCCTTCCAACCCATTCTCAAAATCTCCATCCGATCTGATGTAGTTTTGGTTATTTCTTAAACTGGATTCAATTCTTACAGAAGCATCTGGAATTCTCAAAGCTTTGGCAACAACAGGCAAAGTACAAAGAAGGGATAAGTTCTTGAAGACAAACATCTTTTCAATAATACGTGGATATACTTGGATTAAGTGGGGGGAAAGCAAGTGTGGATAAAATTTGTGCGTTAGAGATCTTAATAGGGGCAGTTGATGTGAAAGTGTTATGTTTTCAAATGCGATGAAGGAGTCGTTAGCTCTGTAGCTTTGTTGAAATCTAGCGTGGTTTAAGGTTGATACAGAAAGTTTAATACTTTAATTGGGAAAGAGAAACTAAAAAGTCATCAGCTTGGTTAAAGCTTAAAAATTGAATGATACGTTTGTGTAACATAATATTGGAAGCTATTTCTAAACGGTCTTTGTGGTCTTTGACACAAAGCCAAAAAACTATGAGGTGGTAAACCCCACTGCAAAACAGATCCCACTTCAATCTAGTTAATTTAAAATGAACTTTTACCCTATAAATTAAAAGACACAGGGATTCTAAAAGAAATGCGTATATAGTTTTTTAAATTAATTCAAAGCAAAATTCCCAAACCCATAAAGTAACTATTTCCAAGCCACCTATTCCCAAATATCCACTTTCCTCCTACATCTATTGATCCACAGAGATGTTCACAGTACTATTTGAGAGATTATCCAGTTTCATCGAAGATGCATCCAATGCTGGAACATCCTCTTCCTTCGAAATAAATGTATTTGTGTTTCTTGGAATCTTACTCTCACAATCATTGACACTACTATGACGACGGTGGTGGTGATGATGATGATGGTGGTGATGATGATGACGAGGCTCTACCTCTAGTGGACAAACAGGACCAGAAATACTACCGCTGCTACCACCACTGTTCTTGTGTGTATAGTTAGAACTGCCAACTGACGTAAATTGTGTAGAGCCACTCCCAATTAAGGATAAGTTGGAAGGTGAACAAGAATCGGCCTTCACTTGGGAATCAAAGCTCGTCCTGGCTGATGATCTTCTAGAGCCTGAAACACCTCCACAACCACTGGCAGACTGCATAGAGTTGATAGTTGATATCAAGTGCCTGTTCTCTTCTTTCAATTGTGAGATTTCTCTCATTAATTTCAATACAATAGCGTCCTGTTCTCTTTCCATTAAGTCAAAAACCTCCTCAGTGCTTGGTCTTCTCATCCCTGAAGTCTCACTGAAACGTCTTTGTGACCCAATACCAGGAATATCTGAGTAGGTGATACTACTTCTAGGGGAACCTCTAGAAGACCCTTTTGAGGATTGTGGCAACAGCGTTCTTAGGATGGGTGCTCTAGTTGAGATTGTAGAACTGGAAGCAGCGCTTGCCAAAGAGGATGAACTTGGGAGAACACTTGGATTGTTGTTCAAACTGGAGCAAGAACCGTTGTTTGGGCTTCCACTGCTCTGAGTGTTTGTTCCAGATAACGAATAGGTATATGGCATACCCAAACTGGTGTTGAAATCACTGGAAATATCACCAACGTTGGCTAAGGATGATCTTCTTTGTCCATTGACAGGAGCTGTAGCACCCACTGGGGTTCTGAGTCTTTGGATTGAAGTGGGCTGTGATCTGACAGGAGATCGATTGCAAGTAGATGAGGTGTTTGTGGCACCAGAAATAACAGGTTGACCGGCAGATGAGCCATTTGAAATAGAGGTTTGTCTGGATCTAACAGGTCCTAACTGAGGTTGACTCATGGCTATGATTTAGAGACCAACAGCGTTCAATTGAATTCGACACAATTGCAATCAATGGAAAATGTTTGATAAAATCAGTGGCAAATCTCAATGGAACCGCCCGAATATTGTTATAATAAAATTCCTTTTTATATCACGTAAATTAATACGTTGAAAAATGATCCAAATTTAATGAGATAAACACGGGGGTAATAAATTTGATGTCTTTTAATATCTTCTAATAATATTATTATTATTATATTCTAAAAATATTTGTGATAATACTCTATGATATTGTAATATAATGGTCTCTAGTGAATTGATTGTTCAGCTGTAGTGCGATTGTGCCACAAAAGTTGTGTATGATGTGATAGATAAGAAACCGAGATCAGAAGGACTGGTTAAGTGAAGTGCGAACGTGCCTGTTTATATATCTGGAATCTGTAGATAAAGATAACTGCAACCTTTGCATACTCATCAATTCATTCATGGGTGAATTCGATACAATATTACTATTCTGGGTGACTTTGCAGTCGTTCGATCTGTGTTTACTGTGGATTCTGGAATTGGGAATTACTCTCCAACTTTACCTATTCATCACCCATCTCATAAATTCGTTTAACTCATATTGTATTTTTGTTTGTTGGCTGGCCCTAGTGTAAGGTCTCACTAATTTCCAGCCTGGCAGATAAATTCCAGCAGAGCCCGCCCGCCCCCCTTTAACGCCTACCCGTGGCCTTACCAAGTTCCTGTTAAGCGTGGCTGTGTGCTCCGCCTAGATAGTTAGTCAGGAATCAGCATCACTGTTGTACAGAACTGGAGCTGACCTACTTATATAAAGTTGGGCTGAATGGAACTCAACACTCAACGTTATAAGGACACACAATTGTGGATTTTCAAAACACAACTAAGTTTAACAGTAGACGTTGATTGTAATTGTATTGAGTGGTACATGTAGTAGGCATTCCTGGTTAGAAGTTAAATATATTCTTATTAAGAACTTGAAAGCGAATCAACAAATTGTATGAATTATGATAAAATGTGAAGTGATGCACTAAAGATATCATCAATAGGAAGCCTTCGTCTTATCTCTTAGCTGTATTTCTGTAAAAAAGAATTAATCATCCAAAAATTAGTTAGCCAGATGATGTGATGTAATACACATGTATATCATTAATTATTTGAATTGATTCTATAATTCTGAATCCCTTATCCTCCAGCTGATCATCAATCACATTTTTACATCTAATTTTGCAAAGACTATATTTTAGCAAATCACTCAGATTATCCAGCTTTCTTGACTCTAGTATCAGTGTGAGTTTGCAGTTGTGGTATAAGGATTCAGGTTGGTACAAATGGACTTTCAAAGATTTATACAGCTCAGTTAACTTCTAAGGCTTTTACCTCTTATCACGTGACATTTGAGTACGAAGGTGCCTGCGGAATTTCATCACACACACAGCAAACTACCAATTTGGTGTCATCTTTCTGGGTTTGCCCCAGAGTCTTGCAGAATGACACAGAGATAGGGCAACATCAAGATAATTGTATTTTATCTATTTGTTTATAATGATTTGAAAACACATAATAATCAAAAAAAACACAAAATCTGACTTCCCTAAGGTTAAATCAAGATCCATCAGAATGGTCATAGCACCATAAAGAAAAACTGGCTACTGAGAAACAGTAGTGAATGTAGGTTCATGTTAACTACCATCAACACTGCTTCATGTCATGTGAGGAAGGGTATTTTTTGAGATGTTTCACATATTACTCAACTTGGTGGGAAATTGGAAATGATGAAACAAGATTCATGAGTCAAATTCTATATAAATGTATTTTCGTGCATTCAATATTGGTTTAAAAACAGTTTACCAATATTATTAACAGTACAGTTTTAATTTCAATTCAACAAAAAAGAACAAAAAAAAAAAGGATTTTTTACTGATCGGCAAGTAAGGTCACCAGGCTCCAGCCGGACTCTTACCGATCCATTTTTACCCTTTTGCCGATCGGAACGAGTGAGTTCCGAAGTACCTAGCCCCCCTGAACCATGACGTGTGTTCCTGTAGAGTCCGTTCTAAAAATCAACTACAGAACGACAACAAACGTCAGGCGCAGTTTGAGAACCTGGTTTAAAAAAGTGTAAACTCCACTGAAGTTTCCTTGAACGAATTGTCAACCAAGTTTAAATAAAACCACTTACTTCCAACCAGTCATAATCTACAATCGATTCAAGAAACAACAGATAAAGACAAGACAAAACAAGACAAGATGGGTCTCTTCAGAAATTCAAGTTCAGCTTCTCAAAACTCAAACGGGTCTGGTGGTAAGAAGGAGAAGCTTACAAAGGACGATGTCAAGAACTATAAAATCAGAACAGGTAATGTTCATGATCCGATCTTACAGGCTGTCAATGAAGCCCAACCTTTCGAAGAAGCTGAAACTTCCGCTGACGCTTCTCAGTTCCAAGCCCAACATCAAGGCAATAGACAAAGTTACTCAGCCTTAGCCAACAGTGGTGCGCTTAATGATGTGTTTGGTAGACCAATCAACAGGCCTGATATTTCAAACCCTACAAGAGCAAGAGATGAAAGACCTTTAGATACAATCCGTTCCTTCGAGTACGCCATCACTGGTGACAACATTTTCAGAGATCATTTGGAGTCAGAACAACTCGGGTTCAGACCAAGACAGGATTTCCCAAGATTCAGTAACGGCAACCCATACGCTAACAACGGTGCTGGTAGTAGCAGTGCTCCTCTACATTCTTTCTCTGGGAACCAAGACGAATTCGAACAAGGTGTATACCAAGCTCCAGCTAGATTAGAGGAAAAGCAAAAGAAGAAAAGAGGATTGTTCGGTAGAAGTAAGTAAACAGAGCCGAACAATCAATCTGAGAGTCATTTCATGAATTCAATCTGGGGAAAAAAGACATTTTACAGAATAGTTAGTATGTTTGTTATGAGGGAGAACACTCAACAGCATCATGGCTTCCAAAGAGATAAATATGGTTTAAAAGGTGTTGGGTAGAGATTTTGTTTGTGAATTATATAGGTTTTTGAAAATTATTTAACGAGTTTGACGGGTAAATTGTATGCTACTTTTAATACAAAATTATTAATGAAGTTGCGAGGATGTATACGAGATATTCACATAGTATCTAGGTGAATCATAAAAGTTTCCACTGATTATCAGAGACTCGAGAGGTACATATAATAATAATATTAATATTAATATTTCAGTCATACTTTAACTTCAGATTTGTCAAACCTCAAGTTTCAACCTCCACACATTATGTTTGAATATTGTGTCATTCTGCATGAAAAACACCCAGAACTGGACTTTTATAGGAGACATTTGTAATGTGAAACAAATGTCTACGCAAGATATAAAAGGGAAGTCTTGCTGCTGAAGACTTCACCACATTCATAGCACGAGTTAGAGTCATTGTATAAACTAATATATTTTCATTATCTAAAATGGTGCAACTACCAGGAATCGAAACATCCAGTACTACAACTAGTATAGATGATGCTACTATCACTAGTACAAATGAAGAGGAACCATTAATTTCAACAATCGGAAGATGTTTATAAGAGAAATAGAAGTTGTTCTAGTGAGAGACAGAGATCTGGATCCTTCAATTCTTTCAAAAAGACATGACAGAGACGATCGGAATGACAGGAATAGGACTAATGATGGTCCTGGAGGTACATTACCTTCGTCCAATACCACTGAATTGGAATCACAGAAGCGAGACAGAGAACCTTCTGGTGATGATTCGGGTGAGAAGAAACAAGGCCAGAAGACATTGTGCTTTGGCTGTTTCCAATGGGGATTTGATGTGCAGAGAGACTGTGCAACTCCAGATGAAGTTTTTTAAAAAAAAAAACATTCTATGAAAGGGTCCCTCTATTCTGGATAAGACTGAACTTAGAGGCCATATTGGTGCATTTTTTTGGAAGAGAGGATGATGAAATCTTTGAATGTGCTTTCTATTCCTACAAAGACCACAAGATTTATCATACATCGAGTTACAAGACGATAGATCAAACGAAGGCTAGAGAGATAGTTGAGCGAATCTACAAACCAAGTAATCCTATTGTGACTATGGATGATTTAGTGGATATTGTACCAATGAATGAAGAGCAGAAAACTGAGATTGAATCTACTGAAATGGAACCGGAGGAACTCGTGGTGGTTTCAAACAAGATGAGCCCAACGGTTGAGCCAGGGGGTTATTTTCCAACAGATGAAAAGACTGAGAAGAAAACCAAGATCTTTGACTAAAGACATTGTTGGTGTGGCCAATGATGATGTTGACATCACAGAAACCAGAACGTTACGAAGTGGAATGAAACCTGTGACAACAAGAACATTTGACCAAGAAGCTGAAGGAGGTTGTGACTCTGTTTTCGCTGCCTTATATCAGATCATCAAGTACTTGTTCAAGACATTCAAGATGCATTTCAAGATTCAGAAAACTCCAGGCCATGTGTTGCCTCCTAAGTTTATGAAACCTGATGTGTATACTGATGCCTCCCATAACCAAGATTATCGTTCAAGGTCCCAGTTTGGTTTGGTTGTTTATCTGAACCAACAAGGCATAGTCCAATTTTCCTCCAAGACGAGTACAGGAGTGTATGGATCCAGTAATGAAAGTGAACTGAAGGCCATTGAATTTGGAATTAGAGAAGTTACATTCCTTCAATCAATCTTGTCATTTATTGTTCCAGATATGAAGCTTATTACCAGTTATTTTACAGATAATGAAGGCGCTATTGATTTCCTTGATTCTTCTGGTAACACGACGTTGAACAAGAACTACAGGGCTAGTGTCTTTCGTCTTAGAGAAGAGTTTCAACAGGCTGATGTTAGAATTAACCATGTTGGTAGAAGTGGCAACCCAAGTGACATGTTGACCAAGTTCTCCAATGGTGAAGAGTTTAGAACATTAATCAACCCATTAATGTGGAATGGTATTGTTCCTGGACGTGTGGTCAAGAGGAAGAGACTCAGGAAGCTATTGTGTGATGCTGATGAACCTGATATTACCATTCATGATTTTGACAATGAAGAGTATGTCAACTTCATTGAAATGTGTGAAAATGAAGTACTTTTACTTATCAGTCAATACATGTATGTGTTGATATTCTTTGAAACATAGTCGAATGTGCTTATCTCCTTCAGGAGAATCACCTCTTCTGTTTCAAGAAAAAACGGTGGTCAGATCTGTGTATTGACTGCTTAAGACATGATTGAAGTAAGTTGGCCACTTATGGATTGATTGTTGGAGCCATTGGATAGATACAGTGATCTCCAGTGACTTGATAGGGAATCAGAGTGTTGTGTGACTTTTGACTGGTCCACTTGTGATATGCTATTGAACTTGCGTTCTACAAATCTGATATGTTAAGGTGACTAGAAGTTTGATGGGCATCGACTTCGTGTTGCTGAAATGTTGTTGATTATGTACTATATGGTCGATAACTGTCATGTTTGATGCTTGGAGAAATAATCCTTGAAGCTAAGAGTATTTCCTAGTGCGTGATAATGTGATAAGTGTTGTTCTGTGTTATGTATCAAGTGAAGGCAGGTTTCTGGGACTTGTTCCTGGTGGATCTTGTTTGTGTGATAAGCCCTTGGTAATCATGTGGATTATTTTATCTCTTTCAACTGAGGACAGTTGGTTTTTTTTATTTGATACAAGTCAACCAAGCCTAGTACTCTAAAGATTGTTGGAAACTGTGTTTGTGGTGCTGTTCCCTGAACAGGTGTTAAATTCGGTGCTATTGATTATGGAAATCGCTGGTACATGTCTGTGCGTATTTTTGCAAACTATTGCATGTCCTAGATGTCTAAGTTGATGAAGTCTGGATTATTGGTGATTGTAAGTGGTTTTACAATCAAAGAAAAAGGTAGTCATGTTTGAATATTGTGTCATTCTGCATGAAAAACACCCAGAACTGGACTTTTATAGGAGACATTTGTAATGTGAAACAAATGTCTACGCAAGATATAAAAGGGAAGTCTTGCTGCTGAAGACTTCACCACATTCATAGCACGAGTTAGAGTCATTGTATAAACTAATATATTTTCATTATCTAAAACATTAACATATGCTAAAATTAACAGAGCCCACTGCCGAGGCTTGGCGATAGAATCAGTTCATGGTTGAAAGTAGAAGGTGGTTGTACTAGCAAATTAAAGTAAATTTAGAAAGTTTAACTGAAATATTGTTGATTAACAAATGTTCACAGATCAATGAATTGACCATATTTAGTATTCTTTTTTTGGCTCGTGGTAAACTGTAAACCAGGTTCAACCCTTTGAAATTTTAGTTCTGGTCCTGCTGGCTTAATAATTTGTGGCTTGTGGTCCAAAAAAAAAGACCGTGGATTTATAGCAGATTGTTGTTGTACCCAAAAATAACACCATGACGTCTCTCATCCCAATGTTCCAACTAATTGTAAGACTACACTTAACATCACAACATATCCCTCATCTTGATAATTGTTTGTACAGCCTACACTCAATTTCCAACCCCCCCTCCGATTAATTATAAAGTAATGAACTATAACACCGAGCCAACAGTTCTAGAGACTCCACAGGCACATGATGCCATTTTTCCTCCCACACCAGCATCTCGTTCCTCAGATGTTTTCAAAGAGAACGATATCTCAATACACATAGAGGAATTTGATACAGTAAAAGATAAGTATCCCAAGTTTCTAGACTCATTAATCAAAGACTTCACAATCACCGAAGAAGAAGAATCACAGATTCACTCCAACTTTCTCGAGAACTTCGAAAAAGCATATCATCATAATGAAACCAACAAACAACGCATCTCTATGATCCCAATATTCCAAATCCCACAGAATTTCCAATTAAGTCAAGGCAACAAAGAAATCCTAGCTGTAGACATTGGTGGCTCAACTATTCGTATTGCCGTGATATCACTCCAAGTTGGTTCTCCAGAAGGACCACAGTATGAACTATCCAATTATAAGCAATGGTTATTCCAGGAATCAGAGAAGCTTGTTGACCTCAAGTTCTTCCATGATCTCGCTTTGAAGATCAAAGAGGTCATGGCACACAGAAATGAGCAGATGAACTGTGGTGTTGTCTGGTATTTCCCTATTGATAAGGACAATAAGATCATCACGATGGGCAAAGGGTTCACCATCAGTGATGAGGTTAGAGATGTCGCTATTAATGAATTGATCCAACAGGCTGTTCTGGACGTCTCTGGGAAGACTCTGACCGTTAACAGTATCATCAACGACTCAATTGCCATCAACCTATCCACCTTAACCTCTCATGCCTCAGTTTGTGAATTGTCGTTGATCTTAGGAACAGGGCTTAACAGTTGTGTGCTTGTTAAGGACATTCTCTACAACGTTGAGTTAGGGTTCTATGGAAAATTGTTAACGGCTACTAAGTACGACACGATGATTGATCATAGATTCACAGACATGCAGCCTCTAAACAACTGGAGAGACCAACCGATCACGCCATTATTCATGCCTCTAGAGTTCCTTTGTGGTTCAAGATACCTGTGTGAGCTAGTTCGGTTGATTCTTAAAGAGGAAATGAAACTGGACATAGTTAAGGGTGGCGCATATACTTTGAGTGGAGAATTTCTTGTTATCTTTGATGAGTCTGATTTGAATCTCATAAATACCAATTTGAAGAAGAGGTTTGCTCTAGAGTTTAGCTTGGAAGAATTAGCGATCATTAAGAAAGTTGTTGAACTTGTTTTGATCAGATGCTCAAAGTATTTGAAGAATGGTCTTTTGGCACTTAAGGCCTTTATTCAGATGGAAAACAGCAAGCAAATGGATACTGTCAACATTGGTTTCATTGGGTCGTTTTTGCAACATTCAAAATACTTGCAAAATCTTATTCAAAAAAATTCCGTGTTGAGATTGGAGTTTATCGAGGACTCCAATTTGATTGGAGCTGTTATTGGGTCATTGATTGAGACTCAAAGAAAGTAAGGAGTTAGACCTGCCGTGTTTATAAATAATTAGTTAGTTTATCTAGTGTACCATAAGATTAATTATCTTTTAGTTGATATAGACCAGATGGAAAATATGAATCAGTTACAACATTATTATTTCAGCAAGCGCTGTCCTTCCAAAATAACTTGTTAATATATACACAACACCTTTAAACACCCATTGGTTGGTAACTTAATCAATTGTTTTTTAAAGCCTACAACTAACTATGGTTTATAATACGTCATTCCAATCAACCACAAGAAGCTAAAGCCCTGTACATATTCACTCACCATTCTAGCAGTTCACCTTCATCATAGTATTTCAATCGTCAAAACTTAGAACCAGTTTGTACATATTCTCTACGGGATACACTTTTCAACTTTAATCTTTCATGAGTGCTTCATGCATGTTTTGAAATATCCGTGGTCTTGGAGTTCCAAATCTCTTCTTATTAGCAAAAGGTACAAAACTCATAGATTTACTAAAACTATCAAAATTCTTAAAATTCAAATAAAATTACCAACTATACAGAGTCTGCAAGAGCACACATGATGCAGCATTACCCACATAAATATACATAGTTGTCACTTTATGTTTCTCCACGTACTTTCATGTTCTAATATGCATTCAAAGGCACCAAGATGTTTTAGAATGTACCCATACGCACTCAAACGCACATAGACTACTAGGAGCTGTACAGATGGAGGTAAACAAGAAAATATTTTGTTCATGTAAGAACTAAGAGGACTGACACGTATAACTTTTGATGATGATTTCTGGAGTTATAATTGACTAATTGTATTAAAGTATCTAAACTATATGTTTGGAGAATGCATCGAGATTGTTGCACGAATTTTCTTTTTATGTGCGCCCATACCCTTACCCGGACTCGTTCGGGGCACACATCTGTGATCACCTGGTTGAACACCCATCCGCCAGCTGCCAGGTGAATCTCATCTTTACAGTTCAACAAGTAGCTCGTGTGGCGTAATGGCAACGCGTCTGACTTCTAAGAAAGTTAGTTTATCAGAAGATTCTGGGTTCGACCCCCAGCATGAGTGAGCTATTGTTTTTATTTTTTTCACAAATAGTTGCATGGACTTTCTATTGAATTAAGACAAAGAAAACTATCCCACCAAGAGACAAAAGAAAGTATCCAAGTTGTCCAGAATAACCACTCTAATGGATAGTTATTGAACGATAGAGAAAACACTGGAATAATCGAGGAAAATTGGATCTTATAAATGACATTTTGAAATGGACATTTTGTGAAAATTTCCAGGGATCAGAAAATGACGTGTAAAAACTTTTACATTGTAAAAAATTGCATAAACATCATGATTTGAGGAAAATCTCTACCAAAATGATGAATTGAATTTAATTTTCATCACATGAACTTTTTGTGAAGAGCGTTTTGCGAAGAATCTTTTCTTTTTGGAGTAGTTTTATGCGTTGTTAACGAATTATAGACTGGAATTTATGGGTTGTGTGAGTTTCTGAAATAACTATCAATTCTTATGAACACTTTCTATATGTCGTATAAATTGGCATAAGTAACAAATGTGGGGAAAGTGTTCTTATAACATAAAACGTATAATAATAAATCGTATGATCGTATTTGTTGTATGACGTATATAGATAAGTACATCCTATCATGGAAGTCGTACCTCGGAATAAACCATAAGTTATATTACGGCTATTAATGGCCGGAATAATTACTAATTACAAATATTTAAGCAGATATTTCAACAATAAAGAATATTCAAAAAGGATGAATTTCAAAAAAATTATTTCGATGGACAGAAATCTTAGATCACGTGTCCTTAATTAAGATATTGATTTATCGACAAAAGTAGGACGTATTAAGAGTTAAAATTAATGGTTTCGTGGTCTAGTTGGTCATGGCATCTGCTTAACACGCAGAACGTCCCCAGTTCGATCCTGGGCGAAATCATTTCTTTTTTTGGTGTCAAGAAAATAGACTGTGCTTACTAAGGATATTAATTCATCCGATTTTTGACTGAACGTTTGTCATATTCCTAGTATTTTTTTTAATGAAAACTAATTATCTAAGATGAAATAGCCGTAATATAACTTATGGTTTATTCCGAGGTACGACTTCCATGATTGGATTACGTTTATCCAATATACGTCATACAACAAATATGGTCATGCGATTTATTATTTTACATTTGATGTTATAAGAACACTTTCCCCACATTTTATACTTATGCCAATTTATACTACATATAGAAAGTGTTTATAAGAATGGATAGTTATTTCAGTAACTCACACAACCCATAAATTCCAGTCTATAATACGTAAACAACGCATTGGTGCTTTCAGACGGCTAAACGACATAGATCTAAACGAAGGCCATACGAATACTTCCTTCACTGCCGATGACGTTACGGAAAATGAAGAAGTCAATCGTCACGAAGTCAATAACAACGACGAGCACTCTCATCACAATGAATATGAAGAGACCCAACGAGACATTGAGCCAGACTTCGATGAGGACTTCGAAGATGAACTAGAACTCGAACCAGACCTTGAAGAAGAGTTCGATATCGAGATAGATGAACTTGGAGACACAGAATACGTCACAGACCGACATGCT